>BOPP01000037.1:686841-711695 GCA_017312745.1 Gryllus bimaculatus
TATACCAATACCTATAATTACTACTTGAAAATCCTAATACACATCACCGAATGAAGCACATTTTAGATCTATCAAGATACGTTCTGTTTAATCACGCTAAATTTTACATCCATCTTAATGATATTAAACTAATGTGTTACCTGGGTAATAATGATTCTAAACCTATTCAACTTGAAATACTTCAGCTCCCTCTCTCATGGTCTATACAGTGTTTGAGTAAAACAACTCAAAGAGTGTGCGGCCATTGTGCAGTTTCGTCAACTCGCGGCTGGCCACTTCCCCGTGCACCCAATCGAGACGTTATTCGACGCGTCTCGGGTTAACCTGATGCGGACTAATCCAATTTATATTCGGATCCGGCCAGAAGATTCAACGAAATTATAAAAAAAAAGTTCTTTCGGTTTTTGGCGCTGCGGCACTGCTTAGTCTAATGCCAGGAATTAAACCAACGCCCCCTACATCAATCGATTTCTTCTTAGTCGGCATCACTGATGTTTCACAATCTTTAAGCTGAACAAACTGAATTTATCAAGTAAATCCGCGGCTGGATATTGATTTTCAATTTAAATGCGAAATTATCGCATTTAAAAAAATAAATTTGCAAAATCTCGCGGAAAGTATACTAGCTTTGAAGAATTTTAAGTGAATAGGGAGAAACTAACTGTAAGTGATGCTAGAAAATGAAAATGTTTTTTATGTTCGACTTTCGCAACTTTTCTTACGTTCTTTACATCAGATTGTGGCAATAACGATTTTACATGAATGTGACCCACAACTTATTCTTTATTAAACTCAATTACGACTTGTTCACATAAACAACGAAACAGTGCCTTTTAATGCTTAGATCCACATGCATCGCAGATTAGCATACAAAAAAATTAATAAAGCAATTGCAGAAGTAGAAGTGGATCACAAATTAGACTTAGATTGTGCAAGTTTTTAACTCTCCAAACACTGGGAGAAAAATATGGAAAGATTAAGAAATCCGGAGAAGAATCAAATGTAGTACTTGAAAAACCCCGAGTTACGACAGAATTTTCGAACTAATTAGGAATGATCATTTTGCATTTAGACATCTAATGTGCTACAATGCACAATTGCTACGGGAGTCAAGTGTAATACATATGGAAATTAAGCAAAATAATTGTAACTACTTTAAATTTACTATTAGCAGAATCAAAATTAGCATTTGTGCAATACAAATGTTGCCAGTGCATATTTATGCATAGTAACAAAAAAGCGAAAACATTTAGCTGTACTAAAATTAAACTATTAGCCTATCATCAAAAATACTACAAGTAATTGTTACGTGTGGTTATAATCGTTCCAATTTGCCTACAGAGACCAGGTTCATTATCCTATGGAGGGTAACATAGAAGGCGCATCTTGAGTGTTGGGAACCTTTTGAACCGGAGTATAACATTACCGCTACTACGATTCATTGGTAACTCCAATTTGCCAGAAGTAGAATATATTTAAACAATGCTGGTCATGCTAAAAAAATTCAACACAGAACCTGTTTATAAATTTATGCTCAGAGCGTCCAGGCAACGGCAACCATTTTGCAAGTAATAAATAATTCATCAACCAGCTGGTGCTACAGAAATGCATTACTAATAGAAGGATAGAGGAAACGGTATTTTTGTCAATTATTGCCTATCATTTGCTATACCAATTGCATTCTTATTGCCTTATTATGATGGAGAGAGAATAATTTGGATTATTTCCATTATATGGTGGTGTCCGATGTTTAGAAGAAATAGGATTCTCTAGGAATTTATTTCTCTTTATGTCACTTTTTATTCCCTATGATGCTTATTCAAAATATTTTATCTATGATATTTGAAACAGACCTAGACATAGTTAGATTATACAAATTTATGATAATTTGTTATTGAAATTTTTTCAATGTGTTTTTGTCAATTGCTTTCGAGTGCTTTTCTTACTACTGATTAGTGGGTTTTGTCCGTTGTTTCGATTGTGTTTTATTACAAAGGCATATGCCATTTTTTTACACCAATGTCCAATCGCTTTATTTATGTGTTCCTCTGATATTACGCCTGACTGAAACTCGTTTTTGGTCCCACCATTTTTGTCTTTGGGAAAAGAAGATAATTTATATTATTTTCCATGTCTAAATTGATATTATCGCCGAGACATGTGAGTGGCACAAAAGTGTGTTTCCTTACTTCAAATAAATCTCCATTCCTCCGCTGAATTATTGCCTGTAATATATCGCCTAAACACTCATTATTTAGCATTAGGTTACATTCAATTTCTTCTCATTATTGTCTGTTGTTTTTTAATTAGCAGTTTCTTTAGATATTTTGTGTCAATCACTTTACATATTGTCTTATTAGAATGTGTCAAGCTTTGTCACTAATCCAATTGTCATTGGCCTTATTGATATAGACATTTTTATTAAATTTAGTGTCATTTTTTGATTTCCGAGTTATTAATTAGTGTTTTTGTTGTCAGGTCTTTATGTGTATTATTATTCGCGTTAACATTATTACTTTTTATTGTTAATTTTCTCAGGTTTTTCATCTGCTTATGTAGTTTCAAATGTTACGCATCGTGTTGTCTTAAAATTTCTTTTAGGTTTACAACGAATATTTGTGGTGTTACATTTATTTATATTAGGGGTCCGTTCCATTAAATTAACGTAACGCTAAAGATCGAGGAAGGGTGTTTGAGATAGCGTTTACGCTGCGTTATCGTAGGGGTAAGTTCGATTAGCTGTTAGGTAACATTGGATTTTTTTAGCTTTTTTTAACATTGATTGAAAATATCTTCCTTGTCTTACACTACAACCATTAAAATGCTAAATCTAATTAAATTTTTTAAAAGACTTAAATAAATTTTAAGTTTATTACAAGATGAAACAAATGTATTGTTATTAAATAAATTAGTACAGTTTTTTATCGAACCATAAATTTTATTTTCACTTCTTGTATTTACAAAGGGGGTATTGTCGTAAGCGTTACGTAATCGATTTAGGTGGTTCATTGCGCGTAACGGGTGCGCTTACAGGAGGAGATGCGAGTACTCAAAATACTCCAAAATTGCGATACGTAAATGTTATGGACGGCCTCTTAGTTTCATTTTACAAATTCCGCTTATGAACTTTTACCATTTTGTCCAAAATTTCTATTTTTTGAAAGCTATTATGTCTATGTCCCTTATTAGTTTTATATGTGAATAATTGTAAATAATCAAACCATTGTCGGTAACACTTAAAGTTAATCTTTATTATTTGAGTCTCAGTTGCCTTTCCATTACCGTAAACGTCGTTTGTCTTACACGTAATATTTTTGTTACGCGTCTCACAATTTCAGGTTAATAAGCTTATTACGCAAACGATGTAATGTATGCGTAGCTAAGACATGAGTGTTGATATTACATCATCAGCGCAGCATAAATCGTAACTTCACACACAAGTATTTAAAAACCATTTACATCGATTTTCATGCGAGTAATTTTCTACGACTCACGGTAACTTTTATTAAGTTACACATTTTACATGTGAATCGTTATCCCTTTAGGTGGCAGTTTAATACACGATTCCGCCAAGCCTCAGAACTACTCCTCCCTACCCTCACAGGTGGTGTTGGTTTTCTCCCCCCCGCTAGTCAAGATTGAATCAAAGTGAAATCACTATCCCATTATTTTAAAACAATAGCACACGTTAAAAAAATACTAATATAAAAGAAATTAAAACTAAAAAGTATAATATAATTACTAAATGCAATTTAATGCACACAATAGCGAACGAAACTTTACTACAGCTCGCCCGCTTTAGAAATAAACCCTGAACTACGCATGCCACTGGAAAAGTGGAGCGGGAGAGTAAGGTTCCCTCACCTTAGGCGTCATATTTCACCTCCACGCTTCTTGAGTATACACCGAAAAAATAAGAACCGTGTTGAGTATACCACATCCATGATACTATAACAAGTATTCCTGTTACCAAAGTATGGGGTTTATTATTTTTTTCATGGCGCGAAAAAAAGCTCCTGGGTAAATTTTAACCCTTTTTTTTTTCCAAACGGTTCTCTTTTTTTTTTTTTTTTTTTTTCCAAGTTTTTTGTTTAGGTGGGGCCCCACCCCCGCCCGCCGCACCACCGCCACCGCCACGCTGACGAAGACCAAAGAAGACTCGGAAGTTCTGCCACAGAGGAAGGCTATGGTGCCGCAACAGCAGCCAGCAGCAGCAGCAGCAGCAGAAGAAGAAGAGAATGTGATGATGAAGGGAGGTGAGCGATGAGAAAGTGCCAAAGATGAAGCTGATTTGAAGACTGATTAAATAATTAGTAAAGTAAACGCTAGATTATTGGATGCAGTTATAATTAGGTAGCGAATAAGGGGTGAAGCCGACTTGTATTAGTACTAAACCCTTTGGGTTTAGATATTTCCAGCGGCTCATAAATATTGATAAGATTATCCGTTGCCCCACCAAAGAGCATTTTTCCCCGAATAAATTTTATTAAAACAATTACTGACAATTCTTTTGTTCACCATTATATTGGAAGTTAACTTTTTTTCTACTTTCCCCTGAATGTAATGTTCATTTGAAGCCGTAATATTTATCCTTCGTTAGTATTAGAAGAAATCGATTCTGAAATGTTGTAAGTAACTTATGTCTCTCTCGCCTCATGGTCCCTTTTGTCTTCCTTGTCCGTTTCACCCCTTGTTCCACTTTTTTTCTTGCCCCCTTATTCCTATTTGTCACCATTATACCCATTTTCTTTTCCATTTTGTTCCACGTTTGCCACAGTTTTCTTTCCCTTTCTTCCCTTGGTCTCATGTTGACCGTTTGTCCTCCTTGTTACCTTACCCCTCTCCTTTCTCCCCACTGTTCTCTTGCGCCTTCTCTTTTGCCCTCTTTTATCCTATTCGCGCATTGCGATTGTTGTTTAAACCATTTTTTATCAGTACCCTGTACCAACAAACTTCTACATGACATCTCGTAGAGTAATGACAAATTATTAACTCATGAAGTATATAAAATATTATTTGCATTAAGGATAATTAGAAAAAACATTGTTACGTAACACGTTCTCTATTAGGTCTTTCAGGATGAGCTGAGAAAGTTATTTGCGAGACGGAGCGATTTGCGGAGTCGAGATCTAGGGTGTTTAACAGATCTTAGAAAAGACATTTTAAAAAAAATGCCCTTGGGCTTCGATAGATGGTAGCTGGCAAGAAAATTGTGTCAAGTCTGAATAGCCAGGCGAGACCCCAAAGGAAATAAGAAAAACTAAGTAGTCTTACTATTCTTTAGCACCATCTAGTTTTCTCCCCCATGCAGTGGTGAATTCTACTTCGCCTTTAAAAGGTTGATCACCTAGGAAACGGTGTTTATGAAAATACATCTTTTATAGTTGCAAAAGGTACCCTACGTTCCAGTAATTTGTCCGTTTACGTCAATATTTAATGAATTAAAAACTATTTCTACTTATTAGATATTTTTCACTATAGATGTTAAAGATATTAAGATAAGATTCTAGAGCTTTGGGTTCTCTGACTACAACTCTGACAGACTTTCTCGAACTGTGACTGGAGGAGAAGCGAACTTTTCCTTATAGAGAGGAGGTACTTCAACAGCACATAATTCTGCTTTACTTTCTAAACCTTTACCAATTTCGAAAAATTTCAGAGGACTCACAAAAAATAGACCTGCGTCCTCCTTTTAAGTATCCCTTGTTCTAGCCGTGGCGAAAATTATTTGACAGATTTTTATGACAATATGTTATAGATTGCATTAACCTTCAAAACCAGAATTATATATATATATATATATATATATATATATATATATATATAAACGATATTTGCAGCGTAGACAGAAAAGTAAGAATAAATTCACAAAAATCTTTCCTTGATTACATCGAAGTGAGCGTCCAAGTTTTGAATACCATAAACAGCGATCGAAACATCTTTTAAAAAGGTGTATTAGTTCTTAGATAAATATATTACCTTCCTTAAATTATTTTCTTTTTATAAGGATAAAGCCACAAAACGTGAATTCTGACAATGTAGTGTTTTAGAAGGTGTAAATTATTATATACTTGCTGAATTTTTTGTCAACGACGCTTTAAACTTGTAAAATATTTTAAAATATTAATATATAGTAAATGAAAGATACATCAATTTTTTAAATCTTTGGACGTAGAACGTCCAAAATAATCATGTAGACTTAAAACTATATAATTAGTGAATTGTACCTGACCTTATTTCAAAAAATTTCTTTTAGGAACAGTTTTCATTAAGAAAAAAAATTCTATATTCATAATTGTAATTGTAGAAAGTCGTCGTAAATAATTTGAACTTTTGCAATTTTCGAAAAATCAGGGTTTTTAACCATCGGGAGACCCGCACCAATCTCTTCATCGTCCTTTACACTACCCAACAACAAAATTTAATATGAAATGGAGCCTTTTTTTAAATTTGGAAAATGTTCGAGGGGCTTCATGTAAAGAAACCCTCAAAATTAAAACTTCGGTTGCAAATTCAAGGAGCTGCGACAGATGCCAGATCGATTTGTAAATATCAATTTTGGAGAACCCGCCTAAACGGTTTTGCTGCTATCGTTGTTCACAGACGATTGCCGTCATTCGATTGTTCGGTATCAAGGACCCACAAAACATGTATTCTGGGTACAGATGTGAAAGATGATTTTTGTTCTGAATTTAGCAACTGGATTTTATCAACTTTTTCGTTACCGGTACCCTGTAATACGAGTTTTCTACCGAAAATTCTCTGTTTTTTCACGCTGCATTACATAATATTCTCTCTACTCCGTAGCGAGATAGTAAAAACATGCAAAAGTTTGCGAGCCAACTTTTCTTGTCGAATGTTATTTCGGGCTACACACCTCAGGGCACGATTTTAGAAAAACTAATCCCAATTCTACCAGTGGAGTTCTATGAAGAGTACATTACTTCAGTGTATTATTAACGAAAATGTGTACATTCTAGTATAAATTATCCTACAAAAGGGGAGTATCCCACTAACACTATCGTATATGCTATACAAAACAAAATTGCCCTATAAAACAATAATTATCTTGCAGGGTGGCAACTTCACGATGAACATTTTCCTATTCATTGAGAATATCGATAATATTTTGTCTTTATTCTTCAACTGCAAACGCAGGCAGTAAGGTATTATTGTTTCTTAATAAATATGATTCCGCATTTATTTTTTGCCTTGGTACGTTTAGTACTGCAGATTTAACCTGTATTAGGGTTAGAGGATGTTGAAAATCCTGTTTTTCAGCATTTTTCTAGTTATTACCACTTCCATGGGCCTCTGTTCAATTAACCCAAGAGAAACGTTCAATTAACGTAATGTAACGCAAAAATAGTCTCTGGGTTCTGGTAATTAATCAACGCCACCTAGATAAATCTATTTAGGTGGCGTAGGATTAATTCCCGCTAAAACTTACCCACTAAGAATGCCGCGCTAAAACGCGCACAGACGCGTTTTTGGACATTTTTATGATCTTCTGGCCAGAATCGGAAACACATCATTTGTTTCCCATCAAGAGACCGAGAGGCGTTGAGTGACACTTCATATGTCTCGATGTTGTCATCAATGCTAAGGCTCGGCCAACACCTTATTGAATTCCAATATTACTGATGGAGGGCGCCACGAACTGGGAAGTCATTTTCAGCCCCGCGTCCGGACACTTTTGATCAAATAGTGTACAGTCGCACCAGGAGAATGAATCTCCATAAATGCTCTACACTTCAAACCATGCTATCCTTGTACATAAGTTGTAAATGTGATATTCTGTCGTATTATTTGTCATCACGACGCTACACACCTTGAAATGCAGCGTGATTGCTCTTCCTTGTGTTGTTTTTAAACCCATCTCGCCCAGAATTTGTGAAAGTTGAACCTTTTTTGTATGATTTCATATGCAGACCCATAGTTAATGTGTATATTTGTACACCACTTCACCAACAAATACCTGTCTGCTATTAAGGATATAATGATAAATGACATGCTCGTGATCAATGTTGGCTATAGCTGCTCACCCTGTTCTTTCCCCAACCTTCACGCTCGTTCGAACTGATCACTTTTGAACTGATCTGATATCTGGGAAACACTTCGTTGTAGCAAAACCTGTTCCCCGTCTTTGCCTCTATGAATTTCCGCTCCTGTTACACATTTAGACTACAAAAAATAGATTAGGAACGCTGCTCTTCTTTGATGCAAACAAAGAGCGTCACAGCCATCTTTACGTCGCAACAGAGCAAGATGGACTGATCAGATAACGCTTAAACATTTTTCACAGGCAAAGATAACAGTCCCATCTAGCGGCTGGTGTGCTCACAAAGCCGTAGAGCCATTCTAAGCAATTAGACCAAAGATGCTAAACTTATTGATTTACTTATATATTTTGTCGTGTTCAGTCGTAGAGACAGACAGACATAGAGGCGGACAGACGGACGAAGAGGCAGACTGAAAGACGGGCGGAGAGAGAGAGACAGATTGAAAGACAGGTAGACTGACAGACGGGTTGCGGAGAGACGACAGGCAGATAGTTTTGAAAAAATACTTTTCGGTATCATGGGGCTCCAAAATCTGTATTTCCGTTAAATTCTCGAAATTCATTTTTTCATTATTGCGAGTACAAAACATCCTTCAACGTTTATTACTCTGTATACACGCACTATTGGAGAATGTAATTAGTGAGTTTTCGCCATTTTTATGTACTATGAATTTTTAACAATTTTTTCACTTAATTTTATTGAAAAATATATACTGAATCTTATAACGGATAATTATGAAAATAAAGGAGCATTTATTTTCGCACAAAAACGCACAAAAAATAGGAGAAAGAAAGGAAAAAAACATCACTTTCAAACACTCAAGAAAAGTCGTTCTACTATTTTCATGAACTAGAGTGTTCAGAAAACAATTCATATTTTGAACACCTTAAAATTCTTCTTGAATATCAAGAAGTCTTCCTTCTCTTGAACCATCGTGGTCCCTTTTTTCGAGCGTAGTTTAGTGCATTTTCTGAAATAACTAATTGGCAGCAATATTATAAATGAGCATCTATTCCTAGCACCATCAAGTTCTCTAAGAATGCGTCTTAGAGACTGTTAAATAATAATAATAATAATAATAATAATAATAATAATAATAATATAGAAATAGTAATAATAATGCCTTTATTTCTGTCGAGATTCAGGCTATAAGGCCTGCTCTTCCGCCTAGCTACAATGATGACTTAGGGTGTCACACTTCCAGAATTTTTTGTACACTTGTCATTTGAGCCACAACTTAACTATAGGAATTTTGATGACTCTTGTAGAATCTACTATTGTTTGTAGAAAGGTTCACCAGAAGACAGTTAATTATCTCTCGCTATCTACAGATACGTCAAGAAATAATACTCGGGGGGTGTGCCACACCCACTAATCCCAGTCACCCATACAATCACCTGGCAATCACCTTTGCCACTTCAAAATAAACTAGTGGTCGCCCAGTGGTCGAAATTCGATTTCAATTCTGTAAATTATTAACGTTGTTGAGGTTTGTTTGTGAAAGAACACCTTTATATTCATTACATATTTTAACAAAAATTGTTCTATTTCTCCATCTGCCTCCCCCCTCCCCAACCCCGAGAGTACAACACAAATACTTCATTAGCGTGTGTTGTCTATACAAATTCGCTGCAATACCTATAAAGTTTGCAAACTTATGAAAGCCTACCTAATGGGATTCACTTGGCTCCTTGCCCCTACTGCATCGCTGAGATAAACTACAGAAACTCTCGTGACCTCAACTGCCAACCTAGCAAAGTCCTTCGGAAGCCAAGTATATTGTCACCTGTATCCCTTGTTTATATGTAATATTATGTTGAGTGAAAAAAATTACATCACTCAGCACTTTTGTAACACCTAATATAATTCACTTGCGAAAATTATTATTACAATTATTATTACTGTTATTAATAATATGTTTTTCGCGCACATAAATCTAAATTTGGATTGAAATATGATTTTCTCAAATGCGAAGTTTGGAATATTACGTCTCATTTTGGAGACAGGGAATAGAAAACAAAATTAGTTTCTCCCTAGCGCCATGGATATCCAGTCTTAAGTTTCTAAAACGCCTCGTTCCCGATTTATGTACTATATAAGGTAGTAGTGTGTTGCAACTAAACGCTAAAATAATATTATTTAATATAATCAATTTATAACTCATATTGCTTACACATTTGTGCTGTGTACACTTGTTCTCCATATAGAGTTCTTTATGTAAACTTAACGCCATATCTCACTTTCCTCCGTGCGCGCAGTGTGGTCAGATGGGGGGAATAAAGTTTTCTCTTTACGTATTGTTATAATGTTTACAACTATTTCCAGTTTTGAATAGGTAGAAATTAATCTTTGTCCCTAATTGCTGATAAATACATTTGTAGTAAATAAATATCCTAGTTAAATTGGATTACTGCTGGTAAATGAATATTAGTAGGTTTTATCAGAATGCATGATGGGACAAATTTTAAGGTTGTCATATGCCCTAATTTTTTCACCATTGAAAAAAAAGTTTATAATTAATCACCGTCTGTAATCATGGCGAACGCCGGAGATAATGCTTTGTGACGTATCAAAATCGTGATAACATTTTATCCGACGAACGGAAACAGCACACTTTTCTCGACTGGATAGTTTCGAAGAATCTGTTGATGGAGAAGTGATTTAAATTTTATCATTGATAAGGATAAGAGGCTCGCTTATCGCTTGCTGATACGAGACTGAAAAAATTAAAGTACTATGCTGTTCCCCAAAAAAGGAAATTTGTTTAGATTCATATTGGAGTACATTTATCGTGAAGAAGTTGTACGATATAATTACAAGTTCACGTTTGAGGAGATAAATCCACCCGACAGTCATTGAAAAGTTTTCGGTCCTGCAGGATACTCTGAGAGGTTGTATTTTCCACTCAGTGAAATCCACTAAAAGTATTTTCATTGCACGGCCGTGTAACACATAGTCAATGTTGGTCGATAAATCAATTTTCTGACACAGTGAGATTAGGAAGTACGGAAAAATCGGGCACGTGCGTTTGCAGACGATCGACTGAATACCGTCCGAAGAGATTGCAACTAAATGACCCCAAGAAATTTCACTTAAATCACGGACACCGATTATGTTTACGCATTTCATGTGACATGTTTTCATACCAATAAGATGGTTTCTAACATAGTAATAATACTGTTTTGAAATGAATAATAATTACATTATATTTTCATTATTTATTATTTTTTACCAGTTTTAGAGAAAGTAGAAAGAAGTCTATGTGTATCGTGTTAGAGTAGTATGAAAACGTACCAAGAGTGCGCTTGGTGAGAGTATTACCTAACTTCTTGGAGCAGAGGGTACGGGTTCGAAATGAGCCTATGTCTGGAGTGTGTTCAAGTGTAAATCCTATATCTCTTTCTCATCATCCTTCATCGTAATCAGCGGACCATCTACTTAATAATGTACACAGTTATCTAGCAAAAGTACAAATCAAATGCTCAAAAAAATCAACGAACTGTTGTGTGCAGATGAACCCCTAGAAATGCTGTTTGCCTGTGCGTGGCCAATGGATTAGAGAAATTATTCTAAGAAGGCATGTAAGGGGATGACATTGCAAGAGGTAATGATGAAGCCATTTACAAATGACTGTCAACTAACACATTGATGAACTAAGTATATGCACATAACATTCAGTTATGTTGCCAGTTGAAGCCAACAGAATCTGTCAAAGCGGTCCCTTCTTATAGTAATCTCTTTATAAACGGTCCGTGACGAATCGGTCAGTGCGCTAGCTGGGACTCTCCAGGCACCTAGGCTTGCGTGCCATGCGAGCTGTATTGCGCAAAGGACAGTTTTTGCGGTGCGCTCGCAATTCGCATAACTTTTCAACCATCAGCTGACTATCATTCACGTTCCTAACGCAGAACTTACGATGCGGGTTCTTGAATAAGTTTAATGGATGTTTAAGAATGCATGTACAGGTGTCTGTGAGATAATTTGTAAAAGTGAGAAAAATGTAACAAATCGCTGATGCTCCAAGCTTCAAATGTGATAGGGTAGCGTATGTGAGTGTGTTTGCGTAAGAGGTGAAGATAGGTCAAGGAATAGGAAGGAAAGATCGCGCGCGGTCCGTGGTCTTTGTTAGGGTACTGGTTCGTCATTCGCCTGATGTTGATTGGAAAACTACAGACCAGAGCAGCCGGCCGCTGGAATTCCAGACAACGGTTGAATTCGACCTAGCTGTCTAGATAGTGTTGAAAATCATTCCTCCGTGGGGACTCGAAACCAAGCCCTCCCGGTCAGAAGCACAGCAGTGCCATCCGTTGATGCCTTAAGCAATTGTTGCCGGTACATGAAGTGGGAAATTTCATGTAACCGAGCTACACATATGACGTATGCCTACCATTTCAGACATTTTATGTTCAAGTGTTCGGCTGGTACTTTATGAGTTTTCATAAACCTGCCGAACATCTGTTCATATTGAATTGCCCAATACTTAGGGGCATATACCAGATATGTATCTTTATTATATGTTTCCATCTTACGTAGAAAAGTAGTAATTTCCGACCTCTCTACATGCTCTAGAAGTTAGTAACATTTATTCTCAGACACTCCATATGAGTGTGTATGTTTGTCCCACAACATCGTTTGAACTCCATTAGCGTTTGTTCTCAGATATCAGGACTTTTGTGATCCTGAGAATAAATTTAGGAGAACTTGCAATCCCAAACTATTACTCCCAATTTTATTACCCTTAAATATGTTTTTAAAATGATGTAGATCATGGTGCATAAAAGCTCGTGGTATTGATTCCGATTTTCGCTGGGCTCGGGCGGAGCTGATTGAAACATGGTTGCGATCTTTTCATTTTTTATTAAACGTCAAAAACAGTTTAAAATTGAGTTTGACATGAGGAAGAAATGCAGTTTATGAGCTAATTGATAAGAAAAAAGTGCTACGTGTAATATAAATAAACCTCCACGGTTTATACTCAACTATCAAATTAACAAAGAACTCCAAATCGATACCGAACTAAAACATAAAAAAAGTAGCAACAAGTTTCTATACTTCCCTCCCTTCATCTCATCCCGCTCATAAATTCCCTCTAAGCCGAACAGCAAACATCCCAAATCGAATCAAATTCAAATTTTCCAAAGAGATGCTCAAACTCTCCTAAACTAATACTTTCCTGCAGAATCTTTCCTTTTTCCCTTTCAATTGCTCGACAAGACAATCCTAACAGTTTATTTCCTAAAATAAAAATTCAATTTGAATAGCATTTGAAACAAAACTAATTAATCAAATGAGCCGGTGTAATTTAATCTCAGTTGGTCAAAGAATGTCCAAATCCAAAAAACTGAAATCCCTCGAAGACCTCAGATCGAGCGAGAATAAATTTTTAAAAAAGTAATAAAACGGAGCAAACGAGTCACTAACTCTTATCCTTTGTGGTGCATCAGGTGAATCAACAGGTACTCGCGCAGAAAACACTTTGTGTAACTGCGGCGTGGGGCAGACTCACCTTCCAGCGCTTGAGCGCCCGGCACCAGCAGCGCCAGCAGCGTCGCCAACGCCAACGCCAACGCCAACTCGGACGCCAGCAGGCGGCGCGGCCGCGCACACGGCCCTCGCACGCCCATGGCTTCACTCGCACTCGAACTCGCACTCACAAAGACACTCACTTCGCGCGTTCGCACTTCGTCGCTCGCACCGCCACTCGCCACTCGCTTCTCACCACTCTGCGACGCGCGCGCTACTGACGAGGCGCAGGGCCAGTGCGACGCCCCCGCCAAGCCCGCCCGCCCGCCCGCCCCGCCACATCCTCCAGCGCGCAGATTAGCAAGATCTGGCAGATAGCGGAGATATGCGCGGGGCCAAGGTCTACGTGACCGAGTGCTAGCGGTATTGAATGTGAGTCTTTGCACATTGTTGGCGCACAGAAACATTTTCGAAACTCGCCAAATGGGAACGTAGTAAAGAAATATGTTTAAAAAAGAGAATATTTTACTAGAAATGTTATATTAAGTTGGTACAGCAGCCGGTATATCTGGTAAAATATTTTTTTCTAGAAGCACGAATAAAATGACACAAGTTGGGCTAAAACCTACAAAGTCACAATTTTTCCGATGAATCAATTTTTTTGGGGGGGGAGGGCTGACGATATAGACAAATGAAATGCGGTGTAATGCTTATGTGGTAATGAGATGCTTCGTGCACCCACCTACGTGATTATGAAGTAGGATTAAGAAATCCGTTTGTCAAAATAATCGCCAGATTGGCTGGCTTCGCCGTGTATTTCCCAGGCAACGGCGAGACTCTGCCTTCAGCTTCTGCGATAAACATAGTACTGTCCTGAGAACAGCCAACACCAAACATCCACGGCATTTTACACCAAAATGCAGACTGTGCTTAATTTGATTCGCTTCATTCGCTTAATCACAAAAAAATTCGAACTTACCTTCACACCTGGCACCTGCCCTGAACACGTCCCTAGCTTCGCGGCACAGACGCCCAATCGTTTCAGATTCTGCTCTTCAAATATAGTCACACTTACTTACCGGAAATTAATTTACTGCCTAACCAATTGTCTTGATGTTATGCATATGCACTGTGTAAAAGGAACTTAGTATATGTAGAATCTACAACGCTCACCGCACACACATCCAACTGAAATGGAGCAGTATATTAAACAGTCAGGACCAGTTTTCACCTACATATTGACCAACCATAAGGTAGTATAATAAAGTTTATGGAGAAAATAGAAACATCATCCCAAAAAACACATGAATCTTTGTTGTTTTGTCTTTTTGATGTACTGCATTCTTCATTTCACCACGTGGCTGGATGTACAATACAAACTATTTGTGGAATTGGTATTTGGACTGCCGGAATTATAGCATTAATAAAATCTTATACGGCTATGTTAATTTGGGTGGGTTGTAAGGAGTCCAGTTTAGTTTATCAATGTTTTATTTACTAGAATGTTAAAACATTAGCCATTTTGTATGCACCTCCTGTCTAGAAAACGTACAGTATAAAAATAGAATAGTGTAGATAATGTATAAGAATAGAATATATATAAAACAAAAGTATTGTTTTTAATACATTAGCAGACAAAATATTTATGTTTTAGAAAATTGAAAGGGAATAAGATGCAAAACCTGTTATATTTTCTTAAACATGAGTACCTACAAAATGTAAATAAAATTTAAAGTAAATAGAAAGACGCCATAGAAGTGAAATCAATATCTCATAATTTGTATCGTTTATTAATAAGTAAAATATTTAGTTTAAAATATTGGTTGGTAAAGGTACTTTGTGAAAGCTTTTCTGGCCAAAGATTGTTTTTATGTGCCAAACAAACACTTTTCGTAACATCAAAAAAATAATATATTGTGCCATACCCAAATGTCACACGCATGTAGTAGAGGAGTGACATCAAGCAAACATGTACGACGAAATTTTGATGCATAGATAATGTTAGAATTCAGGGAGTACGCGCAACATAGCAACGAACTAATAAACATAAAGGCGTGCCGTGCTGACAATATTATTAAAATAATTCGTGAATGGAGTAACGTTACAAATGTCTGCCCAGCGTGGGGCATGATAAAATAAGTGTAGTTGGTTAAAGATAGAAAACTTGACGAAATTGCTTCCCAGCGCGAGGCATACTAGTTGATCAATTAGAAAAAATCAGAAAACGTTAGAATATGTTTGGAATTGTACATTATTTGAATCATATAATACCATTATTTTTCTTTCGGAAATTATTTTCCAGATTGTTTTACTATCACATTATAAGATTATTTTGAAATCTAACAACAAAACTGACTAGGACTGTGCGAATACGTGGTATTCGATTATTTAGATTTTCATTGGTGGGAAATGAAAATGATGCTACTGTTTTAACACATAGCCAAATGTGGAAACATCTAATAGCGAGTAAAAACATTCTTATGATATTTACTTCAAGAAAATAATCCCTAATTAACTTCAGACCTAAAAATGTTAACTCAAGAATTCCTATATTTTCAACTGCGCATTATTTTGTCTGAGCAAAAACAATAAAACAAGCGTGCAAGGGAGCCGCTATGGAAGAAATAGTTAAAGCATATGAATATTCAAATGGATATTGAAAAACGTTGTTTTTGGTGTTTAAGAAAAAGTCTGATAAAAATGTCTAATACATTGACAGCTTCTAAGTTACAAAGAGGAGGAAGCTCCTGTATCCACCCGGACGCTTCAAATTTGCCGATGATTTCCAAAGATAATTGGCAACATGTGCCTGCTCTAATGCATGTGTCAGTGATAAATGAAAACCGCCTCATGCATCGCTCCTACTGTGGACTTTTATATCCTCCTTGTGTATTTGCTGCGGTGTGGTACCATGCATAATGTATGATAGTTCGCAGGATCTTACCTTCATACTTGGATATTCTGGAATGTATATTTTCTGCATTTTATGGGTCTTCATTTATGAGTTACTTTCGTAAAATGGTGCATAATGTTAAAAATCAAACAAAACTTGCACGGATGTTCTGCATTCTTAATGGGAGCGTTTAATTACAAATATATGCGATTGGGTACGTAATTTTTATTTAACATTCAAGACATTTTATAAAACTATTTGTAACTCGTCAAAAATGAGGAGGAATGGAGGAAAAACAGAAATCAAATTCTCGTACTTACAATTCATTATAACAGCCAAACACAATTACTTTCTTAAATAATGATATCAATTGCGTGACAAAAAATTAAGGGAGTCGTCAAACGAAATCAATTTAGAAAAGAATACCTGGTTTTGCTGTATTGTACAAATTTTCAAAACCTCACACTCACGCAAAGTACCCTCCCCTAATCCCAAAATTACTTAGCCACTAAATTGCGCGCCGCGAAAGCTACAGAATTGTTCCACAGGATGTCTTTCCAATACCACCAAATAAGGGTGAGATATCATAGCGACTCAATTGGTGTAGTCTTTCATTGCTTAGGGGAATGTCTTAATACGAAACATTTTTCTGACAGCATATGCTTAAATAACATTATTATGCAAAACAAATTTTGTATCTTGCTCTTGTTGCTCAAATATAACGTGGGATCGCAGAAAACTATGCTATATACATGAATGTTCTAAAATTCTTAATTGTTCTTATCAAATCAAAATTAGTTTTAGAGAATTAAAAGTCGCATACTACTCGTAAACGTCATAATGAGCAGCAGGTCTCGTAATTGAGCGACACGTAGCCAGTCGTGTCTTGGAGGTTTCACGCCGTAACCCCTTGCCTGTCACGCGAGTCAGTGGCAACACCACGTTCCCTCACTCCCTATCAAACCCTTAAACACTTTTCGTGCGGAATTTAACTCCCCTGCTTGTACACAAAATGGCCAATTTCATCAGGCAATTGGACTTGTTTCTCTGGCACATTTCCAAGTCAACGTAGCGGCTCCGGCCTCCGACTTTCGCACTGTCCAATTACCATAAAACTGCCGTGAGTCCAGCCAGCACAGAAAGTTCAAGTGTTTTGCTTCAAAATATGTACTAAAGTCCTAAATAATGTTTACTGACATGAAATGGAAGATAATCTATTGGATTACAAATAGTATTGGGACAAGAACCTCTGAAGTTGCACTTCATGGACTCATTTTACAGACATTTGAAGAATCTCAAGTGGTTGCACTTGCGCCTTAGACCAAAAACCTATCTGTATGTTTCAACTGTATATTTTATCACTCGACACCTTCCTGTTCTTCAACTAGAATAATATACTTGTATAATCTTGGCAAAACAGATAATCCTTTTAAAAGAATCCAAAACCATTAATCCAAATATCTTTAACATCCTCCATACCTTGCAGTTAACATTTTTTCTAATTAAATATCATATACTAGCAAAGTATCGTTTTTTCTAAGTTTGTTAAAACCTAGGTAGCAATTTTTTAAAAGTACAATGTTACTTAGAGGTTTCTACAGATGTTAGGTTTATATATTACATTTGTAATTATGTTTCAATGTTAAATATCGTGGAAGACATTAACTGCCGATGTAATGAAATAAATTATTTTATCTAGGCCTCCGTGGGCGGGAGCGGGGGCGGGGGCGGGGTCGAGGGCGCGGGCGAGGGCTGGGCGGTGGAGGGCGGCGCCGGCAGCGGCTGCTTGACCGGCAGGCGCGGCGCCAGCTTCACCATGCTGGCCCACTGGCCGTCGCACAGGTCGTCGAAGCTCATGTGCGCGATGCGCAGCCCGTTGAGGTCGGCGGGCGCGCGGCACACGGGCTGCGCGTCCCACAGCTGGTCGCGGTGCTCGCGCAGCCACCTGCACACGCGTCCACGCACCTCCTCACTCGGCGCTCGCTCTCTCTCCCTCTCTCTCTCCGCTCGCGCAGCGCGGAACGCTCAACCCGCCGAGCTTCCGTCGAGCGGTGCTCCTTGCTCTCAGCATGCTCTCACCTCTCACCTTTGATTGGTTTCAAGTTGGAATTGGAATGTGGGGTTGCGTTTCTGACAAGCCACGTGGCTTTTGTTGCAATGTGGAGGATTCTGTTTTGGAAGACTTGGATCTTGTTTATGTGGGATGTTGTACACGTAGGCTTCCGCGGCTCGAGTCCATTACTTCTAGGCTGTCCGGGTGACGCCGCGTCGTTGGCAGATAGGCCGACGTTTCGCCTGTCATGTCGCAGGCTTCTTCAGGGCAGTGACCTCACTACCGCGGCGTCACCCGGACAGCCTAGAAGTTATGTGGGATGTTGCTGAATGACACCAGATCGGGCATGCCTTAAGGAGGAGTGGTCGGAGAATGAATTTGTACTAAAGCGCTGTAGTTTTGGGACTGACGCTACTTTTACGGTCGCCGAGCTCCTCGAGCGGTGCTCCTTGCTCTCGTTCGTCTCACTGTGCTCTCATCCCTCATCTTTTATTTGTTTTAAGTTGAAATTGGAATGTGGGGTGGCTTTTCTGACAACCCACGTGGCTTTTGTTGCAATGTGGATGATTCTGTTTTGGATGACTTGGATCTTGTTTATGTGGGACACCAGATCGGGCATGTGTAAAGGAGGATTGGTCGAAAAATGAATTTGTACAGAAGCGCTCAATTTTCGGGGCTGAGGCTACTTTTACGGTTTATAAAGGGGCCAAGCTGATGAAGTTTCTGATGGCCTTGCTTCACTTTGGCTTCTATGTGATCTTTCCAGGTTAGTTTATATTAGAGTTCTAGGTATTTGAGAGATGAATTGAATGGGAACCAAGGAATGGGAAAGTTATTGTGGAGCAGGAGTGGATGAGGTTGGTAAAGGTGTCAGGTAGGTTTGCTTATTCATAAATCCATCACTGTATCTAGTTTTCACCGATCGGTTGTCCTTGTCCTCTCTCCAAGCACTCATAGTCCACACTGGGCCCACTAAATTTAAGCATTTAGTAAACAGTTGAGAGGACCAAGAGGTTCTAAGCTAGGAAGGTCCATTTAACCTTGCGTAGATTAATATACTATTTTCCCCTGCCAAGAATAAACGATATAAAATTTTAGCCTTAAAATGATTCGCAATGATTGATAGTATCTGGAATTTAGTAAGAACACTCTGTTAATATAATAGGGTTCATATGTTTCATGGTGAAACATGCATAAGTAAACGCGATTGTTTTGCGATTCTAATTTGAATGTGAATTATTTAAATACTTTTAGCTATTCTTGAACCACATTGGTGTAACCGGTCCTATGCGTTTCAATAAATAAAACCAATTAACAAAAGCATACGATGCAGGGCCCACTACCTTACATTTCAAGGAAAGTTGAGAAAATTAGTTGATTCGAAAGGTGAAACCACTTTCGAAACGAAAACTCTTAATGTTGTAAATGCGTGAATAGTGAATGGGGAGGCAGGAGAAGGCGAGCGGGCTCACCTGGCCAGGTAGAGCTGCGCGCAGTCGCAGAACCACGGGTTGAGCGCCAGCTGCAGCGACTGCAGGTTCGGCAGGGCGTCCAGGCAGCCATCGGGCAGCGCGCGCAGCTCGTTGCGATCCAGGTGCCTGCGCCAACAGGAATTGCCCGACTGCATCCCGCATCCCCTCCCCCTGCTTCCCAGCTTATCCCCTTTCACTTTTCATTATAAAAGAAGCCCCAATATAGCCCGATTCCCCGATATTTGAAATATACAGTTTTTCACCTTTTTAAAAAGTAGCTTAATATTTGCCGTTTTCAAAATGTCCAGGCAATTTTCCGAGCATAATGATGTGTTAAAAATGAGGATTTTGGATAAAAACGCTTGAATAAAATGGCTTCTAGAAACTGTCCGGAAACGCATCTAAGCCCGCGAAATAATATCTTTTACATTGACTATTCTTAGAGCTTTCAGAGGATACGTTTTGAGAGCAATATTGGCAACCTATACGTTTTGTGAGTTCCACAGCAAGTTCTGAGAAGTATGAATTAAAATACTAACTAATCTCTCAGAATTGGTAACTTATGTATTTTCATCTTTTAAAACACTACTTTTTACAAATCGTCTCCTGAATTTGGGCTTTTTTTAAGGATTTTCCATGTAGTCATAAGTTTATTATTTAACGAGCTGGTTGCAGTGTTTGGGGAACACCGCCAGGCGCTCGTTCCTTGGAACCTGCTTCTTAAGACGCGACTTCAATACCAAGGCACCGGAACAATCATTGTCGGGTATAAGTCACGCATTCGAATTTCATGAAAATTCAGAAAACAAAGCATATGCAACACGTTTTGAACACTTGGCAACAATCACTGTAGTCATTGATGATATTCATTGTAACCAGTGTCATTGTAAACATCATTGATAATTTGAGATAAGTTTGCAATTCAATAACCACGAAATTCCAATTTATCGTTATAAGAAATAAGATGTAATTGGAAATGTGAAATTGTGGGAAAATAAACGATCAGAAGTTACCCAAAGTTTTTTTAAGTTGCCGTAAAATTTACACGAAGTTATTAATTGCCAAATTAAGTCAGAAAACCTAAACAAGTTTTAAGCAAACACAGTATTTTAAGACTATATCAAATTAAGGAAATGGTGACTTAATTTGACTGGCTATTAAAGAGACATGTAATTTTCTTTGTAAATACCTTTCTTCCTTAACTTTCCATATAAATGAAGATTTCGGTATTTTTGTTGTCGACATCCGCAGATATAGGAACGTAGTCTTTCCTACCTTCAATTTAAGTTGATTCTTACCGCCAACATACCCTAAAATATCGATCATTAAAATAATAAAGGGAGTTCATCTTGATGTCAGTCACTGTAGATGCTTGAAAAAGCCAGTGAAAGCATATAGTTTACGAAGTTGTAAGAATTGCGGTGCAAAAAGAAAAAAAAATCACGTGCCATTCCAATAAATCTCATACTACTTCGACACCAACCAAAAGGCGCTCTCTGTAAAATGTGTTCTAAGCACCCTTCAACTAATACTGCCTGGTCGAAACATAAAATGCCACGACCCATTTCATGTAGCATATTATGTTTATGAGTCTTGTCATATAAACCACCCAACCAGAAATGAAGAATCAACTTTTGGTTTGTAGAGACTGTCAAACGGGAATCTAAAATGCCTCAGAGCCATCAACACGACAGTCTTTCATGCGTTATCCTGTGTATATCTATGACGTTCTTATCGATTTCTTGATAAAAGAATTGCCTTGCGTTTATCTAAAAAATAATGACCAGGTTGCTGAGTGAGTTATCATTATTCAGAATAGTCAAGGAATGTAATTTTTCTAAGAAATAAAACGACTTATCGAAAATAGGTGGAGTACTAGGAGCTCATTGTTTGCCTTATTTCTTTATGTCAGTAAAGAGTTGAACATTGAGATCTCGTAATATTTCTGTGTATTACATGACAGCCGAATGGAACACAGTACAATACTTACTACTCGTAATGCCATCTACCCAACGATTTACGCCCTTCTTACTTCCCCCAACTACACCACGAACACATTTGAAAACATGAGAACCTCATTCATTAGGCGAAGTCGCTAATTTATTTTAAAAAGTCAATGGAAGAAGTGCAAATAATTCTAATCAGAATGTGGTCCCCAGACTTGCATCAATCAATTTTTTGAATGCCAACTAATTCTGACTCACCATCATGTCCTTTCTCGAATTATTTTTAACTTGTGTAGTTTCCGAAAATTCAGACAACAAAAATGTACACCTGCGCCATTTTAAATCGTCGATTCCCTCTACCCGAGTAAAACATTTGAAAACGAAATTTAGAGGTGTTTTTAAGAAAAAAATTACTATACCCTAATTTCAAGTAGATATTACGTGAAAATTACTCTTTTTGCAAAAAAATGTACAAGTCATTGTTTAAAGTTTTTTTAAAGAACAGGTTGCATTAAGGAAACAAAGTACCCTACCCAATGGTTCCGTTTGCTTCATCTTTCACATTTCATATATCTGCTTCCCTGACACACAATGTCCATGAGATTGTTCGCCGGATATGAGACTAGCACCATTTTTTACCGTCCTTAGATACATACAAGAAGAAAATTTAAAGAAACATTGGAGCGGTCTTTGAGAAAATAATTGTTTACAAATTGCATATGATTGATGCAAAATTTCGCGAAAACTACTAACATTTTTGAAACATTGTAGCCGACCTTATTTAAATAGCTATCCTTAAATAACATATTTTATTAAGGAAAAAAATTATATTCTCAATGTTGTAGTTCTAACAAAACGCCGAAGAAAATTTGAAGTGTTCGAAAAATCAGGGATTTAAAAAAATTAGACCTGATCCTTTCTTTTTAGTGCTTTTTACGCATTCCGAGGGTAAACTTTAATGAAAAAAGTTGGAGCTATTTCTAAGACAATTTTGAAAATGTAATAAATTATCAATGCAAAGTTCCTCGAAAAATCAAATTATCCATTTCAAACTCAGGGAGTCTCAAGTAGAAAAATGGAGCCACTCTTTAAAAAATTTGAAAATAGCCTAAGTGATTCTTTTAAAATACTCCAAAAATTAAAATTATGCTTTTTAAAATTAAATTTTTAATCGGATTTAAAATCGAAAATTTAAAAATAAATATTTTTAAAGCTTGTCCAGGGCGATCATGGTAAATTCTTTTTGGCCTAAAGCCTACAAATAGTTATGGCTCTATTATTGTTCACTGTCAGACAGAGAGACGTTTCAAAAAGGAATATACTTTTTCGGTACTAGGGGACCCCCAAACGTTTTTTTTACTTAAAATCTCGAAATTGATTTTCTGCAGCATTACACATCTTTCTCTACACTACGTATATTTCATCGTATCTGCATGCTACAAGTATCCGAGAAAGTAAATAGTGGTGCTACAAAATGGCACAGACTGTCTCGTATAAGGTATTTTCCTTTTTCTGTTGAATCAGGCCTAGCATTATTGGTTCGCCCCATCCAGTGGAGTGAGCACATCCACAAGTATTCAGTATACGAGTTGAAATTTAATTTCTGAAAGGAAGTTAATGAGAGCATGTGTGGATTAATTTTGAATGGCACGAGTCAAATTTCTCTTATCTTTGTTTTCTTAGAAATATTTACAGTTGCTTGTTATCTGTTTCAACTAAAGTACCAAAACATAATTGAATTTGCTCGATTATCTCTGCGAAGCCACTTCCAAATGGGTGAAACTTTCGTATATTTATACGGAGTATATATAAAATGGATTTAGTGAGGTTACAGATGCGAACTAACGTGATTTTTGTGTAGAGATCACTAGAGATGCCAAATGTCTCAGCAAGTTGCTTAATGAATCTTGCTACGTTGCTGGAGTGGATTTAAACACGAAGTCGCCATTGCGCGGGAGCGGCGTGGCAGAGAGCTAAGGCAGTGTAATAGTTTTGTAGTTGTGTTGTGAATTGAAACCTTTCTTGGCAGCCATATTGGGACAAACATGGATCGTCGGGCAGTTATGTGCCTTATTTTATTCTCATTTGATAGTTTTTGTGCTGTAGAGGAAGGTTCTATGAGAGAAGAAGTAAAATGATGAAGTGTGCGGATTACTGACTAGTTACAGAAATTTCGTTGGTCAGTGGATGGAGGAGTAGGGGAATAGTCTTTAAAGACTATCGCAAAATGTTCTGGCTTGCAATACATTTTAGGGAAAATATTTCTAACCTGTCAAAATCATGTTTTCCCAAAAAATACCTTTAGTGGGAGTAAAATAATATGAACAAGCTCATGCGGTTCACAGTTATATTCATCCATTTTAGAATAACATATTTGCTTATAGAAATAGAAGCTTATACAAATTTATTAGTTTTCAAACGCGCTGTTATAAGTGCCAAAAACTCCATGGTCAACGCACTTTAGACGCAACAGTGGCATTCGGGCTTTATATTTGTGTTGTCAAGTAAGAGGAATACTTTACAAAATATCGGCGTTTGAATGTTAGTTTTGCATATCTTACAAGCACATCTATCCAGATCGTTTCAAACCCGGACCTCATCTTTTAGGGATTTTACCCAGCCCACAGTCGGCTACCCTTTACGACCCCAGGGACGCATATTCGACCGTATACTATACACCAACTCACTTGCGGACTCTTTTGATCTAGGGTCAGCAGGCCTTAAGGCCCTCCACGACAGCAGATACATGTGAGACAAGGGGAAAACAACCATCCCCAAACAATGCTCTTAGCCTCCTCGGCCATCCAGATGTTTGCAAACGCAGACAATGCTCTATAATTTCGAACAATCTCATTGAGATGTATGTAGTTGTTCCGAACATGGCCGCCAGCTGCAGGATCAATTCTAAATGGTGTGTGTGTGTGTGTGTGTGAGTGTGTGTTTTGTTATGTGTGTGTTTTGTTG
>BOPP01000037.1:711853-727077 GCA_017312745.1 Gryllus bimaculatus
GGTCGGCGTGCAGCTCCTCCAGCGCCCGCAGCCCGCGCAGCTGCGTGGCGCCCAGCTGCGCAACGCACGCGCGCACGCGGTGATGGGTGATTGGTAATAATAATAATTATTATTATTATAACAATAATGATTGTAATGATAATAATAATGATAATGATAATAGTAATAATAATAATAGTAATAATAATAATCATTGTAGAATCACGACCATTGATGAATAATAAAATAAAAATGGTTCACGAGATTGGTCAGTGAGGGTAAAGAGATAAAGAAACAATTAGTTGTGCTAACGTTTCGAAATATTTAATTTTTTCATTAGGGCTAGAGGATAAAAACAAATGAACAGTGCATGAGGGCAACAAACATTTCAATAAATTGATTCATTAATTAATTATCACTGCACAAACCACAAAAACAAAATTATAAACTAATAAAACACGAAAATATAGAAGGTAAACACTAATACACACACTACACACAAAATATAGAAGGTTTAATAATGATCTTGAAGGTCAAGTCACCATACCCAAGTCCACATAGAGTTGCTGAAGCTTGTGGGTCCATCGCGCGGCGAGTGTAAATCAAGCCAAGGCTCTAACCGCCAATGAATGAGGATTGGTTGAATTGAATAAACCACGCGCTACAGCCACTCCATGCCCCGCCACCATGAGTTTCCGATCAAATTCATGTTAAATTAGCGATATAACCCCACAACATTCTGAGAAAAGTTTATGCAAATGTATCAAAAGTAGTGATGTGTTGACCAAATTTATTAATATAATAATAATAATAATAATAATAATAATAATAATAATTATTATTATTATTATTATTATTATTATTATTTATCAAGGTTAAGAGAAAAAAATAAAATGAATATAATATACCAGGCTACACTTCCGGTCATTATATTAATTATTAATATAAAATAAAAATTAAAAAAAACATATGTACAGATATATAGATATATACACACAGACATACAAATAAACATATATACACACACACATACACATACATATAAACGTATACACAAACATACACATGAACATGTACACACACATAGCAATATGACGTTTATGTCATCTTATAGAGTGCATTTAGCATTATCCCTACCAAAGGTTTAAAGAAAAAATTTAAAGCCGTTTTTGAGAAAATCTTGTTTTTTCTAAATTTTTAAATTTGCACCTATATCACGGAATACTCGTATTGTGCGAAAACTACTAACATTTTCAAAACCATGTGCACGATCTTAATTCAAGAACTCACTATGGAGAACAAATCTTATTTGAAGTAAAAATCTCTGTCTCAAATTTTTTAGTTGTATGAAGACAAAAAAATTAAAACTTTTCCAGTTTTCAAAAAATTAAAGTTAACCGTTAAAATCGGACCAAAGCCATCTTTATACGTGTATATTACTCTATTCTTACAGGAAATTAAAGAAAAAAAATTGGAGACATTTTTGAAAAAAATGGAATATGTCCCTGGGGCTTCATATAAATTATTCCCAAATTTCAAAGAATATTTTTCAAAATCGCAAAGATTTGACTCGAACTATATGACTCAATTTGGGAAAACTCCTACGCATGGTTTAGGCATTAGAAATGTTCACAGACAGACGGACGGACCTTTTGAAAAAAACACTTTTTTGGTATTAGGAGACCCCAAAATTAGATTGTATTTTCGTTGAAATCTCTCAATCGATTTTTCGCAGCATTACATAACTTTTCGTATACTAAGTATATTACTCCGTATATATGTATTACGTATACGGGAAAGTTAAAACGAAACTCCGACGGGACTCGACCCACAGAACTCACTGTAGTCCAGTCAAGTGGTGCTAAAAATGACAAATAGCGGAAAGTTTGGGTGTAGTTTTGATATTTGGGTCCCATATGTTTTTGTCCCTGAACACATATATCGGGTTTGCTAACTAACCTTATGACCGAAAACACGTTTATTTGTCAAAAAACGTTTAAAATCCAATTCTGTGAATAATTTTCGAATTATTTTGAAAAAAACTGAAAAATGACGGATTTTTAACACGTTTTTTGGAAAATAAACGTGTTTCCGAAGAAACTTTTTGCTGGCAAACCTGATATTCATGTTCAGAGACCCGAAAAACATAGGAGCCAAATATCAAAACTACACCAAAACGTTCCCCTACTTTCTATCATTTGACTGGTCAGCTGTCGCTGACGTAGAGCAAGTAGTGGTTGTGACCTTACTCAGTCGTTTATGTTAGAAATATGTTAAAAAATAAATATATATTTTACTAATTGCCATTGCACTCACAAATTTAAGTAACTATGCCAGTTTTTACAAGTGTACATTATAACTTATCTCTCATTGGTAAGCACTCATTAAGAAAAGCACTTAACAATAAACAATTACACAAATAAAAATTGGTGGACTTGGTCCTCCAACAAAATTGCAGTTAATACTTTTTATTTATCAACGTCTGTAATTCAAAATTAGATCTTCAAAAAACGTCACGTACAATTTTCAGAGAATAAAAATAGTTTTCATCTAATTTTGAGGAAAGGAGGGACGTTTAAAAAAAATCATAAAAACAAATTTTCTTAAAGTGCTCCAATATTTTTCTTAACATGTTTTTCTTAAAAAAGAGTAGTTCGTATAAGTGGGATTAGGTACTATTTTCAATTAAACCTCTGATATTTTCAAAATTATTTTTTCAATCTCTTTCGTTTAAAAAATAAAATATAACAATTTATTCTACTCAAAATCGTTGACTAAATTTGTGTTAATTGCATGCATACAACTAAAACCTCTCAAGTAGTAATCAGAACTCAAGAAAAGAGTAAAAATCGTACATACAAAGATACGAAGAACTCAAGAGTAAAAATTGCTCGTACAAAGTGTGCATCAACCAGCAACATATATTAACAAGTATTTATTTTCTGCTATGTCTTAGAGATATTAACATTTAAAGTTGAATTACATAAATTGGAGTATCAGTAATTTATTATTAGTCAACATTAGTGTACTATTAGTCAACAATAGTGAGTCAAAATTATGTACATATCATTCTTTAATTCATTGAACTGGCCTTCCTAAGAAGGTATTTGTCGTCTGGTGCCTCCGCCAAAAATATATTTCGTTATTATCTCCCAAAGAAGTGTGATTGTTTGGCATAATTCTTTATTTTTGATTTTTACAAAATTTATTCAATGTGAAATTATTAAAAGTGAAGTATCAACATTGTCTTTCACAATGTCTTCTTCTGGACGCATAAGTTCCGTCACAAGCAGGGCTACCGACTTTTCAGTGGTACTGGGGTACTAAATCGAATCTACGCATAGTTATGACTTCGTTATTAATGTATTTCACTCTATCCTTACAAGAATTTTAAGGCTATAGCTTTGATACTTAATTGCGAAAATTTTGAAGATGTCGGAGGTTTTATATGAAGTAGCACAAACATTTCAAGAAGCCTTTTCAAAATCGCAGGGTTTCGACTCAGTACAGATCCATCAGTGAATATTCGTGCGACAAAAATGCAATGAATAGTCCAGGCTCTAGTATTGCGCAGGGAAGAACAGGCATATAGGCAAATAGGCAGTTGGCAGACGAACGAACTGCCTTCCATTTTGAAAAAACACTTCTTTTTGGGTATCAAAGGACCCCGAAACGTGTAGTTCGGATAAAATCTTGAAATCTAGTTTCCGCAGAATTACATTACTTTCTCTGCACTACCTTCTGTGTCACTCCGTACGTGATGTGATACGTATCTGATGTCTACCTTTGACAGCATAACGTATGTGATTCCATCTATTTAGACCGCGGTTGGTATGAGACTCTGAGAATAATTTCGTTATTCTCAGAGAGGTTGGAATTACGGTTGCCCACACCACTTGGAAGAGTATGGGAGAGTAGGAACTTTCATTGATACTCGACACTTGAGATTTTACAAAAGTAGATTTATTCTAATTTTTATATATTTAGATTGAAAATTGATCGAAATGTCACTTAAGGGTATTATTGAAACGAATATTTGTCAAGTTGAAAAAATGTCATGGTAATCTCTTTTGTAAACTCACATTTAATAGTTTTGTTCGGTCTTTTTTCTATGTACACAAAGAACAGTAGTCACATTGAAAAAGGCATTGCTTAACCTCGTTGCTTCTATCTGTCTCTTCTAATCTATCTTTATACGTGACAACACAGGTTTTGCAGTTTTCACAGTTCCTTGTACATATGTCCCTGTAGAAGAAAAACAGAATTATTTCGATGATATAAACTTATAAAAGGAATTGTACAGCAGAAATATAATTTTGTTGTTTGTATATTGTGAATGTACAAATCAGTAATACTGTTGAAGTAAGAAGTCGGTTTTATACGGACATGTTGACGCAGCAGTTTCTTGTCATTTGTGCTGAAAGAATTAGCACGAAGACACAAAGAAACAATTCTGTAGAATTGCACATCAAGAACAGTTCATTAGAGATATTTATCAGGTAGAATAATCAATTTCTTCGTGAAAAATTGTCTATTTGTGCCAGCAGAAAACAATGTGTCCGCAATTAGCATAATTAACTAAGAGACGAAGATAATAATGGAAAACAGCCCGTATCATAGATGTTTCAGAAGGCAGTGGCAGCTGCTCTTTCTAATCAGGACTCTCAACGCTCCTTAAACTTGCTAAAATTACTTCAGCGTGTTACAGCTGTCAGATTTAAACTCGCTTTTGTTCAGGCCTGAGCGATTGAACATGACAAAAATTGTGTTCTTTTATGGTTTGTGATACATCAGTCCAAAGTGGGCGCCGCTACGAAAACTGATTTCGGTACACGTCAGTTTTGACACACTCCATTGACAATATTCAAACAGGCAATCAGACGCAAAAAGTAGCCCCTTTGAGTCAGAGTGGGCAGCATGAAGTGCTATTTAACTAGTAGGGCTAAAACAGTAGGTACTTTCTCTCCCGTATTTTCTCGCAAAATTACTCGAAAAGTACTCACGTGTTCGAAAAATTGAGCATGACTTAGTTAAAAATCTATCCTTAAGGAACAAATTTTATTAAGATAAAAAATCTCTATCTTGAAAATTTTAGTTGTTGAAGACTCCGAAAAAATGTTGATCTTTTGCAATTTTGAAAAATCAGGGTTTTCAACAAACATGAGACCTGCATCATTCTCTTCATCGTCTTTCACACTATCCAACAACAACATTTAATAAAAAAATTGTGCTGTTTAGAAATTTTGAAAAATTCGCAGTCTGTATGTACAGTAAATCCGCAAAACTGAAATATAGGTTTCAAATGCCAGGGGCCGCGAAATCAGCCATATTGAGAAATATCAATTGTGTAGAAAGTCGGCTGAACGGTTAGCCGCTAGTGTTGTTCACAGACTGACGGATAGACAGACTTTTTTCCCGTAATTCGATTTTTCGGTATCAAGGGCCCACAAAACATGGATTTTGACAACGCCATGTGATAGAGTATTTTTTGTTCTTAATTTAGCAACTGGATTTATCCAGTTCTTTCGTTTGCAGGGCCTTGCAATGAGAGTTTTCTGCCGAAAACTCACCGTTTTTTGCGCATCATTACATGACTTTTTCTCAAATACGTAGCAAGAAATTAAAAAGCGAAGAAGGTGACTTTTTGAACAAAATTAACCGAATTTTATCCGAAGGAACGCAAGACTCTGAAGAGAGAAAGGGGTCCTGGGGATTCTCCCTGTTTTTCGAACTCAATTGACGCCGTCTCTTCTTGACTTCATTCTCCACAAAGAATAAAGCATTGTGTGCGGAACCGCCCATTCAGTTTGTAGTAAACGGCAATCATAGTCCCAATTTGGACTATTGTGGAGCTCAGATGTGTGTAGGGTTTTGGATATCAAGGAGTGAATTTTTTTTCATGTAACTTCCGATCGATGGTCTGTATTGGAATTGCTCCGTTGAATGCAGCTTACATAGTAGAACGCCCTTCTAAGATGGCATATGAGGACCAGGGCCAGAATCACCTAAAAGGAAAACAAGCTATTTTTGAGTGACCCCGATCCACGGGAGAGGCTGTCCATTGCCAGAGCGCTTGCGCTGAGCGCGAGGGAGCATTCCTTAGAAAGGAGGTGTTGTGGTGCCTGTGCGTGGCTGACCTGCGTGAGCGTGTTTGCGCTGAGCGCGAGGGTGCGCAGCTGCTGCAGCGACGCGAAGGCGCCGTCGGGCAGCGACGCGAGGCGGTTGCGGCTGAGGGAGAGCTCGCGCAACGCACGCAGCGGCGACAGCAGGCGGCGGGGCAGCGTCCGCAGGCCGTTGCCCTGCAGTCGCAGGCGCTCCAGCGACTCCAGCCCTGCGCAGGCGCAAATGCATTGACAATCAACTCGCACTTGTGTTCTCTCGACGACCCAAGGTGCAAACACTGACCCTGCACTGAACATGATCCTTCAAAATTGTACATTTCACAAATATGTATATGCAAATGGTTGGCACATTGACCGCCAAATTAATTCAAATTTGGCACCACGCTTCAAAGAACTCAGTTTCACTGCTCTTTAAAGGCATTTAAGAAGAAAAGGTCACCCATTTCAAACTTCCCGTTTAGAAGATGGTCTAATTGGGCTCAAAAAAGCTGCGCGAATTTCTTCCCAGTTGACCGAATACTCATTCCTTTCATACAAAGTTCTTTGACATCGATTGTCAACTGCTTTCTGTTAGTTCGAACAGCCACCAAACGTTCTCATCAGCTCCTGGGCGACCGCGTGAAAAGATTTACCCATTATCAGATTCCTCGGAATCCAACTTTTTCCACGTTAGACGCGCCGTGCTCGCATTGTCGTAAAAAATCAGAGGAGCCGCAGTTTCGTGGCCGTCGTGCTCAGAAGCTCAGTGAAATATATTGAGCGCATTCAATGTTCGATTCGGGGCACTGTCAGGGCATTCCCAGCACCTTTCAGTAGTCTACGTGACATCAAACTCCAACACGCGGCGAGCGTGTAAACGCCAAGCATAAAATTCGTTAGGAAAACGTTCATTTTCGTTCGAACAGAGGTAACCATGACAATCTATTCAATACTCATTGATTCTTTCGGCAAAGTAACAATGTTTGTCAATTATATATCGTTTCTTTTTCAGAGCTCTCGTCTGATGAAAACTTTCGATGGAAAAAGCGACGTTCGTTGCAGAGTTTGCTAATGCTCTTCCAATTTATCTAAGCAATATTTCGCAGCCTCAACACAAGTGTTCAGTGCGAATGAGTGTGATCATAAAACATTTTAAACCCCTAGTGCAGGTACACCCCAAGTCTGCAAAAATGTTTTGTGGAACCGAGAAATAATAGTCCACGCACATTTTACACTTCTTTGTGCATAACAATGTAGAACGTCTGGTTGTTCGATTTTTGCCGGTTGCTGGATGGTGTCGCAGTGTGGGGTCTAAAGTGTAAGGCGACTATGGAGTAATGCTTTCAATTTTTATTCGCTGAATTATTCTTATAATATTAGATAAGCCATGTAATGGGTTTCTACCAATTTTCTTATTCAAATTTTCCCTGCTTGCTCCATTAGTACAGTTAACTCGGGTTCGATTACGTAATTTTACTTACCCTCGCCACAGCAACTGGTTGACGTGCCATTTGTACGAATATGCAAGCATATGTTGTCCTACAACAACAAAATGTTTATTTTATTACTGAAGGCCTGTATTGCAATGTCACTATTCCAGGTGAAATTTGTAGTGGAATAGGTGACAAGCCTTTTTTCATCTGTACATCATTAATGTATCATCTTTATCTTCTACTGGTCATCGTATTCCTTGCTCAGGTGAAGTCAACGGGTGTAGTCTCAAAATAATCCCGGTCCCTCGTAAGGACCGCGTGCTTTGTGAACGTGACCTTGTCCTGGGAGGAGATAAGCCCTGCAGATAGCTTATCCGTCCCTGCAGAGTGAAGAGGCTGGCCATCAGATATCGGGGCGCACAAAATCGAAATGATAACGATGCAATGGAATTATATTATTCTCTTTTCTTTCTTTCTTTCTTTCCATTTTCTTTTTCTTTTTTCTTTCTTTCCATTTTCTTTTTTCTTTCTTTTTTTAGATCTATAACTTTTCAGGGCAAATTTTGCCCTGAGAGGCACATAATTTCAGTACTCCCAGTCGTTTTAAAATATTGGAGGATGTTTCTAGGGGGTGGGAGTTCTGCCCATCGTATGGGGACCATGCCCTGGGTATGGCATGGTTCTCAGTATTTTGTGACATATTTATTGACATGATTCTACGTATGAAAGCGAGAATCTCACGACCCTTGACTAAGGCTGTGTGCATCCAGGATTAATTCCGAGCCAGCCGTAATAACAGCGACATTGAATGCACGCTATCGTTATCTAGAATGATCGACGTAGACGCTCTCGGCTGGTGATGAAAATCCTCAAATCACTCAGTCTTTAATCTAGTTCTCAAAACGCACTCCCATTGAAAACATAGCTTCTTGCGCTATACTAGATTACTCCGACAGGAAGTAAATATCTCCCAGTGCTGAATTAATTCTTGCGAACGGTCTTTGTGCGCGGTCCCTTATAATAGTATTTACTCCTCGGTTTTTCTATTTACATTTTTTCTAGGGTTAAAAAATAGTTCTAACAATAAATCGATTTATGTCAAATAATTGGAATGGACATCTTATTTGTTTTAAATCTTTTCATTCTGTCGGAATCAACATTCGAACCACCACTACGGTTCTACACACTCCACCAACTCTATTGCGGCGATCGGGTTTGTACAAGTTGGGCACTGAGGAAAGGAATGATTACTGCAAATTTTTCATTGATAGCCCATTGAAGGATCACATTAGCATTCCGTCTCTCTCAAATTTCGTAAATAATAATATTGAGTCAATCTCGCCGGCACAGGAAAGAGAACGGGACGTGCGAAGGAAGGCTACCAACACAACATCGAGAACCCGAGGGCGGCGGTAGTCACAGGCTAGGTAAGCTACAATGGACACAACTTCCGGGATAATCGATGGGTTGTTAGCTCAGTACTGCCCGCCATACTATTCGCTTGGACGTATGGTCCAATGTGACATGCGCGATCATGCACCTGATGACAAGTTCAGAGAAGACCCATAAATACTCGTAGAATAACACGCACTGGCGTATCCGCGCGAGAGCTCTCACATTTTAAATCTCACCATCTTTCCCATCTTTCCTTTTTCCATATTAAGGGGGTAGTTGTGAACAAAACGTGTTTATTTGTTTAAAGAATTAAAAAGATAACTTCCAATTTACTTAGAGAATTTAAAATAAAAATAAAGAAACACATTTTGAATAAAAGTTTATTCAGTGTTTTAGACAATTTTCTTGAAACAATTCACACTTCCTTAAAAACAGCACTTGAAGTAATTATTCAATCTTTCTTGAGAGTTTTTCGCTTTCCTTGGTAGTCACAAAAATATTACAAAAGCTTTTGCGAATATAGATGATCGGGCAAGCATAACCCTACTTTCGAAATATTATTTAATTTAAGTACCGAATTGAGAGGTACACTCGTGCAAATTAATCGCCTAGAATATCAAGTAATTGGTCTCATTTCACATACAGTTGCAGATTCTGTATGTTATTGATTCTGCAGATTCTGTAGATACTGTAGGTTATATCACAACTTTTCACAGAAACAAGATTGTCAATTCGTACATTCGATAAATAAACGGTCGCACTCTACACATGAAATCAATCTTCATCGGTATCAAGCAACTGATAATAATTAATAATCGTTGCTGGAAGATCATTTTAGTTTATTTGCATAATCTTGAATTAATGATTATGCAAATAAACCTCTTCATTCGGCGAAAACCACGATATACTCAGAGAGCTTACACTAAGTTGGAGAAGTCTAAGCCTTCTAAGCGTGACGTCACAAAAAGATCGCCTCCAGCGCCGAGTAATATAGTTGGTATTTGACAATACCGATAAGCGCGGGACCAGCAAAAATGTAATAGCATGTCCAAGAATATTATATCCTATAGATTACGGCGTAAGAAGCGTTTCTTTTATGCCTTTGGCCTCAAAATTGCAAATTTTAAGGCGCTAAAACGCTTTGTTTATAGTTATTTAACCATATAGATTCAGAAATCCTTACAAGTTCTGCGAGTTGTATTTGACATGAATATTTAGATGCTTTTTTTTAAAACAAATCCTTCACATTTTTTAAGTCAGTGGACAATTAGTCACGTCTCCGTGAAATTCTCTTTCGTTAGAGACCTTATTTATCACGATTGGTTGCGTGTGAAGCCGCAAAAGTCTGTATACTGCTGGAATAATATAGTAGTCGATCGATTGCTGCTGCATGGGAATATGTCAAACAATGGTGAACATAGAAAGAAATGTTTCTGTCCATATTATCTGGTGGAGTTACTGGGTACCCAAATGTAAACTTGCTTCTTCGTTAATCAAGATGCAAGGGGTTTGTTGTTGGCCGAAAACTCGTGTATTCTTTCTCGCAAACAAGAGAGAGAATGTAAAGCAACTGACCGCAATTTCCGCCTCTTTTCTCTTCTCCTTTCTTTCTGTTTTACTACGTTGGTTCTTATTTTTAGCGGAGGGCTCCCCATGAGACGTTAAGGGTTGCAAAGATGAGATTTCTCTCTGAAAGGACCATCTCAGCATTCACTCTCAGGATTGTTGGCGAACTGGATGAGAACCGCGGTCGAAGGGGAGTCCTGCATCTAAGACAATTTTTTTTCAATTACATTATCACTGTTTACTTGTTAGGTACAACGAAACCTCAGGTAATGGTGAAACGTGCTCCATCTTGGGGAACCCAAGATCTATCCCACCATTTCAATATAAATAATAGATAAATCACCTCAAATATTTGGCAAAATGTTGTCAGTCACTCACGGAACAAGATGACATACCTTCAATAGTCAGCTCGTTACTTGAAATCAGGAAATTAATTTAAAATATGAGTAGCCGAACATGAACCGTCCAACACCTCAATACCTTCTCGAACTCTCTCACATTTACTGATTCAGACATTTTACAAATGTATTGAAGTATTGTTTTGAACAACAAAAACAAGCTCCTCCTTTGTAGTTTGTAGTGTAGAAAATTGTATAAGTTGTAAATTAAATTACACGCTCTTGTCTGTAATGCTGCGCCGCACACAGTTTGTGACTAATCTGGTGAGGAGAGAAGGAAGCCTATCGACTCATAGAAAGTTTTAACATCAGAGAATAAAAACAAGAGATTTTGAGAGGGACGTTGTTCTCAAAAATTTTGTTTCAAAAGACCGCGTGCGCGACAGTGCGAAAATGCACCATAATTCGCGCGGCTACGCGAAATATCAGTTCGGTCAAACAAGTGAAATATTTTCCAGCCTAAATTGGCTCCCGACTATTATGCAGAACGGTGATGGAGTGGCTAGAAACAAATGGGGGGCCTAATCGCTGACACGATCTTATCGTTGTTATTCATTCGTCAAAAATAGTTTGATCTTGACGTGTTATTTAGATATGAACTAAGTAAGACTGACCTGAGTTAGGGCTTTGAGATTTCTTGAAGCATGATTATATTCACGCGGAGCTATTTCGACCCCTTGACGTGTTTCAAAACTAAATGGATCAAGATTCTGGAATGTTGGTAATGTGTTTTAAACACTGTTAGGGATTGACGAGAAAGCGTTGAAGTTCATGTACATGATGGAATTGTGAAAGGATGGACTTGTCACGTTCTACGTAGTTTTCGATGTTTCATGCGAATATCCGATAAAACACTTTCTCTTTTAGGGAGCTGTGAAGATGATTTAGAAATATGATTGTTTTGTAATTGTTACATGTTTTGTCTTCACTATGTAAAGAAAATGGTATGTAATTCATCAATTATACAAAAGATCTTAATCCCTGTTTTTCAATGCAGACCCACTTTATGAAACGTTTAAGAAACGAGCTGTGATCAAATAAAATTAAAAGAATTAACGAACTGCGCTGCAATAAATAGTGCTTGAGGAAAATCGATGTATTATTGAAATCGTACAGCGCAAATTCCAAACTTAATAATCGACCGTTTGCAGAGATTCAAGTACGGGTCTGCATAAAAAGAAAGAAAATATTCTCAATGTTTTTCAGAAAGTGTGGAGTTTGTCTGCAGGAGATTTCAAGTTCTCCTCTTTAACGAGGTTGTAAAATTATTTCTTCCTTTAAAACATATTTCCAGATGTGATGCAATGAACAAAAGGTTATCCTGATTCATCGTATCTAACTCGACTTCACATAAATTTTATCATAAATCACGTGGGTAAAACGATATCAGACCCTGGAATACATTCAAGTGATATTGTCTGACTCGGTTTCCGTATCAACGAGATAACCTGCTCAACTTCTCAAGCACCATGAGAATTTGCTTCAAAGTTCCCCCGATACGCCAATGCACTTCAAATATTAGTGGTGTTACAGAATGACACCGACTTTCCTGTATTAGTTTTCTTTTTTCTTTAGTCTCAGTTAGCTATTCGCACTTGACACATACTCTTGCCAGCTGCCATCTATCGCCGCCCAAAATAAATATTTTTTAAAAAATTCTTAATTTTTCGGTTTCCTAATAGTAGAACAGAAATATTATTTTGAGAATATTAAAGAACAGTAAAACCAACACCTCAATTGTAATTGTCTTTGAAAAATTTGAAGCCGTTTTTACGAAAATGGCATTCAAGCGCTACTGTAAATTAAAAATTTCAAGCTTTTTTCAAAGAAATTTTTTGAGTTTTCGAAAGACTAATTAAAAATTATTCGAAACACTTTAACTCGAAAACATAATAGTGTTTAAAATGCTGGAAATGTGCATATCAACGGTGTGAGAGATCTTTCAAAAAATTGCATCTGTCTTTGAAACTACAATGTTTAAGAGGCATACATAAGTAACGGTCATTTCACTAGAGGAATAGTTCTCTGACATATGAATTTTATCACAAAAAGAAGTCTTTCTCTTGAAGGTACGTTTGACATGCGACAAAATTCGATTCGATTTCGATTGAAAAGTAGGTTTTTGTGAAAATGTACAATGTCCCCGTTGCGGACAGCCAGTTGGCTAAACTGACTACTCACATTAAAATGATCAATTATTGATGTCATTTATTACAAAACATTTATAAACTCAATAATCCAATTAAGTAAACTACTGCAAGTACGAAACATAAGAATAAGCATCTTGTCACTTTGTAAATTTGTCTTTTATTAACACTCTAGTTTGCACGGGAACAAAGCAGTGCCGAAACGCAAAAAGTCACAAATAAAAGTCCCATCCCTTCGTCAGCATTGGAACAGGCTTCATGCGCACAGTCTTGACAGTATAACATTCTATTCAGCTTTCGTTCCCCTTGGAATGTGACTAAATCTTGTGGCAGAAGTTATAGGTATTATCAGCATTTTATTCCTCGGAACTAATTACGATTTCCTCGGATTTCCTTTTTCCTCTGTTCACTTGGGTTTTTGGACAGAGCTTTCTTCTATTTATTTTTTCAATTTTACTCCTTTTGCTTTGAGTTCTGCCTAATCGTTCAAAACGGAGATGTCCCTGTTTTGGGCTGCTTCGATGTCCCCTATGGAGCTGGCCATGACGGCCGCTAGCAAACATGGGATCTTTTTACAACCATGAGAGGTCACGCAAAAAAATTGTATGTTAAAATGTACCAGAAAACTAAGAGAATCAATGCTTTACTCACAAAAGGGGAATGACAAAAAGTAGCTTGTTAAGATCCAATACACTAGGTAGATGAAGTCGTAGCAGTTTTCAATTCAAATCGAAACTTTCCTAAAACAAACAATTACACGCTGCCGCATCCACAACTCCTCTCAAAGTGTTTGACAGGCCTTCTAGTGTAGTAGTTCGTTTGTTCACACTAAGTATCCCTTATCAGTAAGAAACTGAACGTCATCGTTTGACCTGCCGTCCCCATTTTGAACAACTTTCCCCTACACACACTACACTAGTATTTTGGGTATGCACACATTATATGTCTCAGGAGCTCGTGATCTCGCCTTTCTCGCACTTCTTCGCACAACTAAAAAACCTTCAAGCGATTGGTCTTGGGAGAGCGTTGGCTTCTAACACTCGTGCGTTAAAGGGCAAATCGATAAACCCTTACATCCTTCCGATACTGATACCCTACCACACCAATTTTCTTCCAAGTTGGTAAGGTAAGGAAAACTCTGTTAATTCAAAGAATTAAATGATACGTCACTTTCATATCCGCCGCCTCATTAAAAGAAAATGAAACTGAAATGGAGCACGCAGCCGTGATAATATAGCAGTGGCCTATTGATTCTCGGAATCCCTCCACTCACCAGTTTCCTCGAGAATGAGCTGAGACGTATTGAATTGAATTGAATTGAATTGAATCGAATCAAGTCGAATCGAATCGAATCGAATTGAATTTATTCCTTACTTCACGTGTCGTGACTCAGGCCATGAAGCCTTCTCTTGTCGTGTGATCACGCAAATTTCGCTAAGGTCATTTTACCGGTAGTAGCGGAGAAAGGAGGTATTACTTGGGCGAAACAGATGATTTGAATTTATCTTTGAGGCTTCATTTAGGCTTGACGAAAATTTACTAGCATGGGACAGCCGCCTTTATTTTTTCGATTCGCCCTTACAAATCCTCGGCTTTGATCGGGTTTTCACCCGCAGACATGGGCATAACAGTCTGATACGCTAACGGTTACACCATCGCCGAGGCATAAAAGTACGCGAACTACATGTCGCGTGCACCAATTTTCACTACTGCTGAAATTTTTGTGTACTAAATACAATTTTTCTTAAAGTGGTCTCTTCAATGTGGAAAATTGAGAATATTGCTAAAAAAAGGGCCGGTCGTTGGTTAGGGGAGAGGTGATTGGTTGCCAGGGGTATTATTTGCATACAAATAAGGATTTAAGTGTCTCTTCCAAGAAAAATCTGTTATTCAAAGGGGTGGTTTAATAGGGTAGTCTTTCAATCTTTAATAGGGTTTTTTGTATTTATTTAAAACTGCACCATCAACATTTCTTTCATTTCTATAAAGCTAGTTGCTTAAGTACACCAATATTGCATAATCACCTATTATAGAAGCAAAGGAACGAATTATATCTACAAGGTAAAAATGGGATTTGTTTTATTTTTCAAGCCCTTCTAAGCTCCGCCGACCGGCGCGGCCCCGCTCTCCTCGCCCTCCTCCACTGGCCCTATTAATGTGAATGTTTAATACCGGGAGGGGTTGGTGTTCCCTGCTGGATGGGGT
>BOPP01000037.1:732959-756224 GCA_017312745.1 Gryllus bimaculatus
AAATCGTTGTGTACCACTCAGAATTGACTGTTCTGCGTTGTTCTAGTGCTACGGTTGCGACATGTCCATTTTTCCGAAAAAAAAAAACAGGCGACCATCTGTTTGGAAGTGCTTCGTGCACGAACAACTTTTGTTGTATTTTGTTCATCTTGAAACACCCATACAATCGACTGCTGTTTACTTTCGGCCTGTCACTATGTCATAGACGTGTTTCGAAGCACCGCAATCGTATTTTTTGAGCATTTCTTTCGACCAATCGACACGAGCCTTTTTCTGAGCGATTGACAAATTGTGTGGGATCCAACGCGAACAAATGTTTTTGACAGTCAAATGTTCATGCAATATTGAATGTATGCTGGTTCCCCTAATGCCTAAGGTTGTCTTATTCTCACGATATGTCACATGACGATCTTGCAATATCAGACACGCACATCATCAATGGTTTTCGGAACAACAACTGATTTTGGACGACCTTCGCGAAATTCGTCTTGGAGTGAACTACGACTACGACGTGAATTCACCATACCATCGATAAACACGGGTCCTTGGTGGAGCTTCATCGCCAAAAATTGAATTATGTTCTTCTATGCACTGTTGCTGAGTTAATCCACGTCGAAAGTTGTAAAAAATAATCGCACGAAAATGTTTACGATTTAATTCCATTTTGGGGCCCAGATGAATCTTTTAAGTTACTGTAAACAACATAAATAGCGATCGTATGTCAAAACGTTCTGAGTACGGATAACCTCAAAACACCCAATTTTACTATAGAGCTGTCAGTTGCCAGATTGCAAGACAAGGGTTGCCAAATCCCGAAACATAAAAGGCAACCATCGTATTCTTTCTCGCAAACAAGAGAGATAATTCCACTTCTTTTCTCTTCCTTTCTTTCTGTTTTACTTCCTTGGTTCTTATTTTTAGCGGAGGGCTCAGCATGAGACGTTACGGTTTGCAAAGATGTGATTTCTCTCTGAAAGGACCATGTCAGCATTCACTCTCAGGATTGCTGTCGAACTGGATGAGAACCGCAGTCGAAGAGGAGTTCTGCATCTAAGACAATTTTTTTAATTACATTATCCTGTTGCTTATTCGATCGAACACTGTTTACTTGTTCCCATAACTTGTTTAGGAACAACGAAACCCCAGGTACGAAGTAAAACGTGCTCCATCTTGGGGAACCCAAGGTCTACCCCACCATTCCAATATAAAGAACAGATAAGTCACCTTAAATATTTAGCAAAATGTTGTCAATCACTCACGGAACAAGATGATATACCTTAGTCATATCTTTACTTGAAATCAGGAAATTAATAAAAATATGAGTATCCGAACATGAACCGTCCAACACCTCAATACTTTCTCCAACTCTCTCACATTTACTGATTCAGAAATTTTGAAGTATAGTTTTGAAAAGCACAAGCAAACTCCTACTTTGTAGTTAGAAAATTGTGTAAGTTGTAAATTAAATTACACACTCTTGTCTGTAATGCTGCGCCGCACACAGTTTGTGACTAATCTGGTGAGGAGAAAAGAAAGCCTATCGACTCATAGAAAGTTTTAACTTCAGAGAATAAAAACAAGAGATTTTGAGGGACGATATTCTCAAAAATTTTGTTTCAAATGACCGCGTTCGAGACAGTGCGAAAATGCGCCATAATTCGTGCAGCTGCGCGAAATATCAGTTCGGTCAAACAAGTGAAATATTTCCTCCGCCTAAATTGGCTCCCGACGATTATGCAGAACGGTGATGGAGTGGCTAGGAACAAATGGGGGCCTAATCGCTGACACGATCTTATCGTTGTTATTCATTCGTCAAAAATAGTTTGATCTTGACGTGTTATTTAGATATGAACTAAGTAAGACTGACCTGAGTTAGGGCTTTGAGATTTCTTGAAGCATGATTATATTCACGCGGAGCTATTTCGACCCCTTGACGTGTTTCAAAATTAAATGGATCAAGATTCTGGAATGTTGGTAATGTGTTTTAAACACTGTTAGGGATTGACGAGAAAGCGTTGAAGTTCATGTACAAGATGGAATTGTGAAAGGATGGACTTGTCATGTTCTATGTATTTTCGATGTTTCATGCGAATATCCGATAAAACACTTTCTCTTTTAAGGAGAAGTGAAGGTGATTTAGAAATACGATAGTTTTGTAATTGTTACATGTTTTGTCTTCACTATGTAAAGAAAATTGTATGTAATTAATCAATTATACAAAATGTCTTTAATGCCTGTTTTTCAATGCATCCCCACTTTATGAAACGTTTAAGAAACGAGCTATGTTAAAAAAATGCATAGAATTAACGAACTACGCTTCAATAAATAGTGCTTGAGGAAAATCGACGGATTACAGATTAAAAGACAGATTAAAAACAGATTAAAAACGTACGGCACAAATTACAAACTTTATAATCGACCGTTTGCAGAGATTCAAGTAAGGGTCTGCATAAAAAGAAAGAAACTAGTCTCAATGTTCTTCAGAAAGTACGGAGTTTGTTTGCAGGAGATATCAAGTTCTCTTCTTTAACGAGGTTGTAAAATTATTTCTTCCTTTAAAACATATTTCCAGATGTGATGCAATGAACAAAAGGTTACCCTGATTCATCGTATCTAACCCGACTTCACATAAATTTTATCATAAATCACGTGGGAAAACGATATCAGACCCTGGAATACATTCAAGTGATATTGTCTGACTCGGTTTCCGTATCAACGAGATAACTCAACTTCTCAAGTACCATGAGAATTTGCTTCAAAGTTCCCCCGACACGCCAATGCACTTCAAATATTAGTGGTGTTACAGAATGGCAACGACTTTCCTGTATTGGTTTTCGTTTTTCTTTAGTCTCAGTTAGCTATTCGCACTTGACACATACTCTTGCCAGCTGCCATCTATCGCCGCCCAATATAAATATATTTTTAAAAATTCTTAATTTTTCGGTTTGCTAATAGTAGAACACAAATATTATTTTGAGAATATTAAAGACCAATAAAACCAACACTTCAATGACAATTTTCTTTGAAAAATTTGAAGCCGTTTTTACGAAAATGGTATTCAAGCGCTATTGTAAATTAAAAATTTCAACCTTTTTTTCAAATACATTTTTTGAGTTTTCGAAAGACTAATTAGAAATTATTTGAAACACTTTAACTCGTAAACATAATAGTGTTTAAAATGCAGGAAATGTGCATATCAATGGTGTGAGAGATCTTTCAAAAAATTACATCTGTGTTTGAAACTACAATTTTTAAGAAGCATACATAAGTAACGGTAATTTGACTAGAAGAATAGTTCACAAAATAGTTTTATCACAAAAAGAAGTATTTCACTTGAAGGTACGTTTGAAGTACGACAAAATTCGATTCGATTTCGATTGAAAAGTACGTTTTTGTGAAAATGAACAATGTCCCCGTTGCGGACAGCCAGTTGGCTAAACTGAGTACTCACATTAAAATGATCAAATATTGAAGTCATTTATTACAAAACATTTATAAACTCAATAATCCAATGAAGTAAACTACTGCAAGTACGAAACATAAGAATAAGCATCTTGTCACTTTTTAAATTTGTCTTTTATTAACATTGTAATTTACACAGGACACAAAGCAGGGCCGAAACGCAAAAAGTCACAAATAAAAGTGCCATCCTTTCTTCAGCATTGGAACAGGCTTCATGTGCGCAGTCTTGACAGGATAACATTCTATCTAGCTTTCGTTCGCCTTGGAATGTGTCTAAATCTCGTGGCAGAAGATATAGGCATCATTAGCATTTTATTATTCGGAACTAATTACGATTTCCTCGGCTTTCCTTTTTCCTCCTTTTTGAGCTTTAGGCGCATTTTTTTCACTTGGTTTTTTGGACAGACCTTTCTTCTGTTTATTATTGTTTTTTGTGATTTTTTTTAATTTTCACTCATTTTGCTTTGAATTCTGCCTAATCGTTCAAAACGGAGATGTCCCTGTTTTGAGCTGCTTGGATGTCCCCATCGGGGCAGGCCATGACGACCGCTAGCAAACATGGCATATTTTCACAACCATGCAAAGTAACGTTTTAAATTGTATGTTAAAATGTACCAGAAAACTAAGAGAATCAATGCTTTACTCACCAAAAGGGAATCACAAAAAGTAACTTGTTAAAATCCAACACAGTAGGTAGATGAAATCGTAACAGATTTCATTTCAATACCGAAACCTTCGTAAAACAAACAAATCGTACACGCACCCGCATCCATATCTCCTCTCAAAGTGGTTGACAGGCCTTCTAGTGTAGTAGTACCACGTTTGTTCACACTAAGTATCCCTTATCAGTAAGAAACTGAGCGTCATCGTTTGACCTGCCGTCCCCATTTTGAACAACTTTCCCCTACACTCAATATGTCTTTTGGGTATGCACACATTATATGTCTCAGGAGCTCGTGATCTCGCCTTTCTCGCACTTCTTCGCACAATTGAAAAACCTTCAAGCGATTGGTCTTGGGAGAGCGCTGGCTTCGAACACTCGTGCGTTAAAGGGCAAATCGACATGGCCCTATTAATGTGAATGTTTAATACCGGGAGGGGTTGGTGTTCCCTGCTGGATGGGGCGGGAGGGGGAGCATGACGCCGACTTATAAGTTGCTTGCAGGGAACGTCCTCTCCAGGTATCTTCCCCAGCGGGGCATCGCCCCAGCCAGAGCTTAGGACACTATCCTAGTAGTAAGGCAAGAAGTAGTGAGAGAACTGCGTTAGTATGGGAAAAGGAAACAAAGATCTTACACGATCCGTGATCGCATTCTTGGCTATCCGGGATGATCCGCGCCTCGGTCAATTCTACTGACGTTTCGTCCATCTTGCTGTGGCCTTCTTCAGAGCAATAGTGCTCTTCAGTATAGCTCTGAAGAAGGCCACAGTAAGATGGCCGAAACGTCAGTACAATTGACCGAGACGCACCTCATCCCGGATAGCCAAGAATGCTTTGACTCCGGCCGCGGAAGCCAACGAACGCACGATCCGTGATCCACTTGTTAGGATACTACTCTGGAATTTGTCTGATATTGAGGAGAGAAACCGAGCAAACCTACCGATGCGCCCCTAGACGCATCCACTCAGACTGAATTCGATGTAGCAATGTCGCTAGTATGGAAAATCCATCGGCACTGAACCCTAGTTGCTACAGAGACATCAGTAATGAGAGAAGGTAACGCAGGCCGGTAAAAAGACCCAGACAGGTAAAAAGTAACCCTGAGGTAACTGAGCCGGTGTGACTGAGAGCGCGGAGCCAGAGCAGGAGGAGGCGCGCGCACCTTGGAAGAGGCGCGGGTGCAGGCGCGCCAGGCGGTTGGCCGAGAGGTCGAGGTCGCGCAGCGCGCGCAGCCCCTGGAAGGCGTCGGGCGGCAGCGCGCGCAGCCGGTTGCCCGACAGGTGCAGCAGCGCGAGGCGCGGCGTGGGGCGCAGCAGGCGCGCGGGCAGGCGGCGCAGCGCGTTCGACGACAGGTCCCTGCGGCACGCCATCATTCAGTATTTTATATTTAACCATCTATCTACTTTTGCTAAAAATGGCGAACTAGAAAATTTTGATATTTCACACACTTCAACGTAATATATTTGTGATTACTTTAACATTTTTGAGTTGATTAAAACTATTTAGTTTTTTGTTATTTTATATTTTGCTCTCATTTGTTCAACACTTTTGAAAAAATGTTATTTTTTATAGTTTGTATTATTGAAGAATGTTAATACAAATTTTTTTTATTTCAAAATTTTCATTATTATTATTTCAAAATTATTTAAAATTATTATTATTACATTATTTCAATGTTAATACAAAAGTTTAATTTATTTCCAATACTATAAAGAAGGTATCCTAAACGTTTCAATAAATTGTGAATAAAAGTTTGTGAGAAAAGGTACATTAATTACAAAATAAGTACATTTTCGGGAAACGTCGTTTGAAAAAAGTCTATACTTGCCGCTGCTCTACTAGTACAATCTGTTTCTCATTCAGGATAATTTTCTTCAGCGGAAAAGACCAACGTATGAACATGAGCGTGTTTCAGTGATTCATTAACATGCGTTCAAACTTGCGCAAAAGAGCCGAACATGTATGTAGTCATAAAAAAGGCGGCGTGACTCATAAGCACTAGGACATTTAACTAAAAATTAAAGGGACTTCCAGGAGTCCTAGAAGAAAAATGTTCATATATTTATAAAGAGCAAGATTTCAACTATTTCTTTAGCAAAAAATGAAAATATATAATTTGACCCTTTTCATGGTTTGCTCTTCCCTAAAAGAAGAGGCTGAAATTATCTTATTGATAATGGCGTACAATAAATATCATACGAAGTCTTACTTTTTTGGACTTATCTCAAATACGACTAGAGTGTAGAATATCCAAAGTCTGAGACTGAGTCGTGTATCTGTCCTACAAAATTTTGCAATTTTCAAGTAACCACTTCTAACAAATTTTTAGGTAAAAAATGAATGAACAATAAAACAAATTAAAATTTAGCCAATCGGTAACACGGAATCTGGTATTTAAAAAGAGGTATGGTTATCGACAAATGAGTTTTAGTAAGGAATGGACTACAGTTCGTGTACATTGAATTTTTTGAGAGAGAATCACGAAAATGTTCTTTACTGCGGCCACTATTTGTTCCTTTACCCCTTAAAAAAGAAATCCCCATCGGTGCAAAGTGATGAATTGATGAAATTGATTCACTGTTCTGTCTGTGTATGGGAACAATAAACATTTGATCAGGAAGTACATAAAATCGATGTTCCCATTGAAGACAAATATATTTCATATTCAAGTACATATCTTGTGGCGAGATATTGATCATTATTTCACCAGCTTCAAAATAACCTCACTATTGAGAGTAATTATTTAAACTTCAATTGAAACATGACGGACTATTGCCAGTTATTCATTCGGTTACAAGGATGATATGGCTTTTGCCTAGAGAGGTACGTTACACCGGTCTCTTGCTGCTTGCGCTCCTCGGGGCCTGTAGCAGAAAATTTCCGGACCCTTCCGCCAGCCCGAAGCTATGACGTACGCCCACTTCATTAGAAAGAGTTCTATATTAGGACGCCTCGCTTTTTCAAGGAGAAACGAGTTAAAATCTTAGTGTGACGTTTTCGAGAGCATTTCTAAGCGTCACAGCTTTGCCACGTCCGATAAATCACGTCCTCAAGCTAATTTTAGAAAATGGCGACTAAAACGAATGTGTTTCAAGGATGTGGCTCCAGCATTTGCAATACCTTCATGTCCCCCACATTTTAGGCTCAGAATATTGATCGTGCTCTTTTGTGCAATGATGAGTTTCTTACTATGTGACACCTCAATCTAAGCAGACCTAAGGGGTGTTCTTCCGTAAAGAAATACATGCACAATATTCCAATTTCTTAGTTATCCAAGACAGCGATCGTTAGCTAAAGCTACTCAAAATGAAATCCACGAAACATTAGTTAGAAGTGCGAGAAATAATCAATAAATTTAATAATTCAATGAACGAACATTTTACCTACAAAAAGCTTTAGCATGTGTCATGGTGTGAAAGAAAAAACTGCAGAGTACTGTCATTTACCGTATGTGCCTCCCTAAAACATAAGTCATTAGTTCACACTGAAGATATTCAAACAATTATTCGAGCTTTCCCGGAATTAATTTTCTTAACAGTCATAAATTAACTTAATTCGGGAATTAATTGATTAATTAATTCGCGGAATTAATTCGTACTCAACGTACATTATTACTCAGCCGCATACCAGGGTTACAACTTATACCAAAAAATACTTTTAAATAGATTTAATAGATTAAATGATACATTGGATACTATTACAGTAGTCTAGTGGGCGGGCAGCGATGTTAGCCTCTCTCGATAGCATCACCGTAAACGCTGAAAAACAACGTAACACCTAGCCCCGTGGCAGACACCGTACCGCCTGTCTACTGAGACGCGGCAACCGATTTGAATTTCGCGCCCGGGCCCTTCTCACAACTACAAAATTGAGGATAGAGATTTTTCCTTCAACTAAAATTTGTTCTCCAGAGTGAGTTCTTTCATTAAGTTGGTGTAGATGTTTTTTTGCAAATTTTATTTGTTTTCCCGTGCAATATGTGCAATTAAAAAAATATATCAAAAACAAGATTTTCTCAAAATTGGCTCCAAGTATTTTCTTTAAACGTTTAGTAGGAATAGTGATAAATGCACTCTATATGATGACATAAATGCCGTATTGCTCTATTCTGTCGTTTTTTTTAAATTGCAAAAATATAATTATTTGACTTGTATCTCAATTTGTTCATATTAACGGTGATTTCTTTACATTATTGTATTTATGAGTATATTTGTTTTAAATAATGTCGTATAAAGTTTCTAGAGAACTGTGAATACTGGCTCAAAATTCCGAATTGCCAGAAACGTTCAAACGCTATTTTCTCAAAAATGGCTTCAAAATTGTTCTTCAAATCTTTCGAACGGATATTGCTAATTGCACTCTTTAATATGAGGTAAAGTTAATGGAATATAGTTTTTTTAAAAATTGCACAAATGTAATGTTTTTTAAAATATTTCTCACGCTGTTAATATGTACATTTTCATCCATTTGTAAACACTATTGTATTTTTGAGTAAACATGCTTCAAATGACTTCATATGAAGTTTTTCAAGGACTTAACAATTTTGTGAATAAGACCTTTAAATTACGAATTTACAGCAGCGTTTAAACGCCATTTTCTTAAAAGCGTCTTCAAATGTTTCAAAGTAAATTGTCATATAGGACGAGGTTTTACTCTTTTTTAATATCCTTAAAATATTTTTCTGTTCTACTATTAGGAACTCTAAAAATTAAGCAAATGTCAAAAAAATGTACTTTAGGCGGTGATACACAACAGCTGTATGTAGCAAGTCCGAATAGCTCTCTGATACCAAAAGGAAAAAAATAATACGGGAATGTCTGTGCCATTCTGTAGCACCACTAGTTAAGCTTCATTTCTGCCGTGAATGAACTAAAAAAACTGTTGTCATGGCTTTCGTGCAATGTTAAGACAGGATTCGCGAAGAATTCCACACTCACTTCGGAGAATGCATTAATATTAAAGAAGTTTGGCGAGAAAATTAGAATATCTGTAACCCATTATCGAAAATTTTGTTTTCTTGTTTATCATTTATTCAATGTCATCTTCATTATACATTTTTATACGTTCTATTACTTATTCTTATTTATTCGGTTTTTGTATTTTTATATAGTTTTAGTATTAGGTAATGTAATTTATATAGTACGTACTTATGTGTAATAATGATTTGTGAAATAATGAATATAACAATTATATACTTTCTGGTTTGTAGATTATGCCTGAGTTTCTGAAGGCCGAACGCGCTCTGAATATAATCGTTACAAATTCAAAGGTTCAGTTAATCTTTTTCTGGAGCATTTGATATGAATGTTTCACTGCATCATATTCTGATGAAAGATGATGAAGACATCTTTGCAACATCATTGATTGCAACGCGCCAAGTGAGTAAATTATTTTAATTCACTTGAAAAAGTAAGAGGATCTACACAGGTATTTATATTTCCATTCACAGAAATGGGAGCACAAACGATTAAAAATTTTAATAAATGAAAATGATCAAATTAGTTTTTCTGGATTGTTATATCGACATATATCAGAATATTAAGAACAGTGACAGCATAGACTGTGCATCCTGTACCAATGGAATGTGAAGTTTCATTCTTATTCTTTATAATTGGCAAGCTGATGTGATAGAGTTGACACCTAGAGATAAAATGTGATCTGATGTAGATAAGATGGCAAATGATTAGTTGAAGATGTGAAGAAAAACGTGACAGCTGCGAAATGTAGAACTCAGACTTCATTCCTTCCCGTTCATTTGGAAACGCAGAGGTATTATTTACATCCACGTTATGTACTTGATATTGATTTTTGTGTACGAGAAAAAATTAAATTACCGTTAGTGAATTTTTAATTAAAATACGAGGTGTTACTACTATTGCAGACCTGCGCCATGTTTAGAAACGTACTTCTCACAAACCGAGAAAAAAATTTGGAGCTGTTTTTGACAATTTTTTATTGCCTCTTTATTTCACGTAAAATTACTACTCATAAAATTGTGCATGTGCGAATTTAAAATTCAAATTTTGAATAACAGATGTTATCCACCGAACGAACAACTTGGAGCCAAAGATTGGAGACATTTTTAAGAAAATTTGTAATTGTGGTTATAGTTTCACGAAAAGAATCCTCGTAAATCAATATTTTCGTTTCCAATTCAAGGAGCCGTGACACTAACCAGATCGATTGCGAAATATCAAAATCATGGTTACGGTTTAGCCACTAGTATTGTAGATAGACATTTTGCCAAAAATAATTTTTGCGGTGTCAGGGGCCGAGAAACCATGTATTTTGACTGTACAAGGAGTTAGAGGAAGCTATTTACAAATGAAGTAACAAGAATTAACCACTGTTGCACCCGTATTGTTGCTTTATACATAAAGAGTGTGCGAGAAAATAAAAAGGGTAAATACCCCACAAATCTCCAAATAACCTACTATTTTGATGGTTCGCGTCTGACACTTGTCCTAGACGAATATTCTCCCACATCTTATAAGAATTCCCTCCAATTTACCCAAGACCCTAATTGCAGAAAGAAGGAAAATAATACTTACAGAATGCGCAAGTACCCCAATGACTCCAAGAGGTCTTCCGACACGTCGACAAGTTGATTCCGATGCAGTTTTCTGTAAATAAAAAACTCCGTTAACATTTAGGTCGGTAGTTTCAGTACCCTCCTTTCACTTTGGAAGCATCCTCAAGACGGCGGGATAGGCAAGCAAGTGGTAAGTTAGTATATTTTCACCGTCTTTGATGATAGAGTTCCGTTCTCAAAATTGTAATGGAGCTCAGAATCCAATTCGAATTTATGTTTGCGCGTCACTCAGTTAAAGCCGACTTGGCCCTACCCTATACGGAGGTAATATATGTATGGAAAACATGAAACGAAATTCACAATTCTTTGTAACATGCAAAATCACAAAATTCGGACACGGTGTTCTTCTCAAATGCTCTCAAAGGAAAGGCGTGATACACGAAGGTTAGGACCAGAATGTAAACAAATTAAATGGTGGAGGGAAATTTGGGGAAGGAACCCTAATAGAATTTAAATATTTTCGGTGAGAACGTGTTTTTCTGGGTACGGAAGAGCGGGTATGTCCAGATTGGAACGCTCCAGAATGGTGAGATTGAAGTAGGGCGGAGAGGAGATGTAATCGAATAGATAGAAGTAGTTTCCGCCATAGAGAGCGAAAATAGATGAAATTCCCTTTTGTGTTGAGTAAACCATTGTTATGATAAATACCCCAGCAACGCGTGGTTCTTTATCTAGACTCTTACTAACTACAAAGAAGCAGGGTTAAAAACAATAAGTAAGACAGGCTATTTGAATCGATTTAATTGCGAATAAAAATTCATTCTGGAGAGGTCTCATAACCAAGCATTTTAAAGTGGTCAGGTACCACATACAAAAGCAAATGAATCACGTTCTGACCAACATGTTCAATAAGATATTACTTAACAAAAACTCAAATTCACAAAGAAATTAATATGTATAATGAATTTCTTCAAGAATCAGTGCTAGTATTTTGAAATAGGGGGGAAAAAGAAGACGATTTGGTAACTTCGATTTTTAGTTCGACCCACTTTCGTAAACGTAAAATTAAATAATTTTCTATTTAACTGTAACGTTTCTAATAATCTAAAAATGATTAGTAAATAAATATCTTCATTTACTATCGTTATATTCACATAGAATTAGTGCTCCCTCTATTTTATTATTATCATTATTATAATTGGTGTTAATGGAGATATACTAATGAGTATCTTATCCACCTCAATGTTAATTTTGTAAGTCAAGAAATTTATTTATTGTTCACATGTATTAACAGATTGTAAATATATGCTTAGTTAAAAATATCCATTTTATATTTTTTGTTTTCTAGTGCTCATAACTTTTCAATATATTTCAAATTAATATTTTACGGTTTTAAACTGTTCTGTAGGTTAAATCCTTGGTATAATCATACCATGAACATTTATGCCAAAATGTAAATAAATAAACTCTATCGTTGACTCGATGGTTGGCGAGGAACATGGAGAAAGCGGTTGTGGCATTTATTTTCTGCATACAATCACGGAGTAATTACAAAATCAGCAGCAGATGTTCCCGTGTTTCCGTTGCTAACCGTGTTTTGTAAACTGCCGACGTCTTAAGTGAAGTCCGTGTTTTTCATTCTTGTATTGTAAGGATAAGACCAGCTGAAGCGTGAGGAAACCTCTGAGAAAGCGAATGCGCTCGTGTGGACAGTCTGTTCAGAGCGATGCTGAACCGCGTTCTTTGTGGACAGCTCATCCTACTCGCCCTCACCTCCCTGTCCTCTCCGCCATACACTGCAGCATGTTGTGGCAACAAGTAGGCCTATTCGCGTTTTAAGTGTATTCTTAATTATAGTGTATTTTTAAATATTTTTTTAATTAACCTCACAATGTGTTTAATCTCAGTTACTTGCCGTTCCTAAAATAAAATTGTAAGACTAAGTACTACAAATAAACCAATATTGATAAAAATAATCATTAATAATTTGAATAATACACGCGAGTGTAAATAATGGCATCTAGTATTTTGAAGGAACTCGATATTAGCTTTTATAAATGAAGTTCATAAAGAGTAATATCGAGTTCCTGCAAAATGTCTTATGCCATTTCTTACATTCGAATATCTTATTGATTACGATGTAAGTGATTGTATGAAACAATTTGGAAATAAAATTTAAACTGTTTTATTCACATCTACGGCACATCACTGCACTCCACTGTAAATCATTTAATAGCATTATTTATACTTCATAAATGAAATTAAACTATTGAATTTATTGGTGCTTTACTTAGATTTGTGAACCATTTTATGGTAAGGAAGATATAAATCATTAAGGTTTAAACTTTTTGCGCTGTTAGAAAAGTATCTCATCATTGTAAAAATCATTTAGCGATGGCTTTTTACATTAGGCACCTTTGACGTCATCAGTCGCTTTATCACTCCTGTAAGCAGGTGGAGAGGTTTAAAAAATTTTTTCATTGTTCTTATATCCATTATTTCATCAGAACTTCAAAAACACCTACCACATTATAATGTGTATTTATTTTGTTTTGCGTATCGAGCAACGTGGCGCCATTTGCTTTTCCACAGGTCTTGCATTGACTGGTGTAACGACTGTGATGCTTGCCCATCAGACCATGTCTCAAGACTCTGCAAGTGGTCTTGCTTCCTGTGTGACAAATGCCCGGAAGCAGACAAACCACAATGACAGGGAGTTATTCGTGATGTAATTGTATTTAAAGGGATTGTAATGAAGTTACATTATTTACAGGATTTTCTATGAAAGTACATAATTGTCCATCAGACCATGTGTCAAGACTGCAAGTGGTACTGCTTTCTGTGTGACAAATGCCTGACAGTCAATAATCCACATTTACATTGAGATATTCGTGATTTAATAGTATTCAAAGGAATTGTAATGAAGCTAAGTTATCGGCAACATTTGCTATGTAAGTACATAATTATTACTTTAGTCGACAATTGACATGTGTGGAATTACATCTGATGATTTGTATCATACTGAACTGAGAAAATAAAAGTTCTCTTGTGGTGATGAGTGGATTAAAAAATTATTAAAATTATGGAAAAATTATGAAAAAATTGCAAAATTAAAAAATATGCAAAATATATGAACGTTTATTCTGGAATAAATTACTAGTTCCGCCATTCGATCAATTTTTAGTCTCTCTGATAGAAACAATTTTTGTTAATACGTAATGTTTTTGTTAACAGAAAGTGTCTAATCGACACCAGCTTATTGTACATGTCGGTTCAAAAATAATGTTTATGAAAGCCAGTTGTTCGTCAGGTATGGCTGATTTCTTCACCAAATTCTTGTGCGTAGCATTTTTTCCTGCCTAAGTACATTTCTCGATCATTATTTCAACTTCTTGGGTTTTCGTGTAAGCGCGGTCAAATGCAGAATCATTCTTCTTGTATACTTGCTTGTAACACCTGCTCCTCCTTGCTTCTCACGAAGTGGGAAAGAGAGGGCTAAAACAATTAATTAATAATCCTTCCTTCCTCGCGATAAGCAAGGGGATTGACAACACGAAATAATATTTTGGGAATTTCGATTTTCCGTATAGTATTGTACTTTTCTGTTGCGTATTTTTTGAAGTTATTTCTTTGTGCGATGTAGTCGCTTAAGGTTCGTCTATTGAATGCTAAAGTGTTTGATGTATTGATGATTGATTCACTGATCGATTACTAGCGATTCCGGGTGAGTCAACTGCTAAAGTCATTAGTCCCGTAAGTGGAGTGTATGATTTTTGCTCAGGAGGTGGCGTTTAGATCAGGTGCTGACGTATCGATGGCTAGCGGGAGTTCTCCCTACAAGATATCTCCCACCAGCGTGGCACCGTCCCAGCCGGGACAAGCTGTAAGCTCTCGACCGGGCTCCCGACATGTGTGGTAGGTGCATGCAAGAAGGTGTGTGTAAATAAGGTGTAGGATAGGAAGAGGGAGAATAGGAAAGGGGAAGGAAAGATCGCGTGCGGCCTGTGGCCCGATTGGTAGGATACTGCTCCAGAATTCTCCTGGTGTTGATGAAACCACACAAAAATACGTTCAGAGCAGTCGGCCGCTAGAATTCTCCTCCAGACAGCGACAAAACGTATCTCTTTGACTAGTGTCAAAAACCCTGCTATCGTTGGGACTCGAACCCAGGGCCTCTCGGTCAGAGGCATTGCACTGAATCAGTTGATTCCCTGAGCAATCTCTCCCGGTCGTTTGAGTTAGTTCCGTATGACTTGCGGATAATGAAAGTAGCCTATGTTAAACGTGATAGTGTTATCTTATTTTAATACTCCATCACTGAATTACATAACAAGAAGATACTACAGAACTTCAACTTACATGGCATTTATTCTTCTCAATCAGCATTCATTTATTGCCAGGTTACCTCTGACAATATGTTGAAATATACTATTTAGATACATAATCATACGATCTAAAGCTTTTCAGTTGGTCGGGTAATAGCGTGGACAAGTGAGTTTCTTCAGGATTCAAAGCAAATAATTCGAGTTGAACATCATAGACCCTCTGTTCTTATCTTAGAAAAATAACTTTCCATGCAATATAACGTAAAAAATTCGACTCATTGCCAACGACTGTATATCATGAAAGGAAATGGCAGAACAGCGCGATATGTCGAAAGAGAAAAGTAAGACATATATTTTGTAGGGGCAAAACACCTCCTACAACATCTTATCAGCTAAAGTGATTGTAAGTCCTATCAACTGCTATGGCCATTAAGTTCAGGTAGTGAAGTAAACAATTTTTGCCTGTAGATGGCACTGAGTCCTTTCTCCCTAGATTGTGAGATCCGGCGACGACTCCAGGGCTAGTGAGGGATTCCCCCTCCAATTTTGGCACTGAGAAGATATATTTTTTCGAGAAGGGAATTAATTTCCAGGTCGTCCACTCTTCGCTATAACCGATGTTCAGGTTCACTGTAGCCGAATCATCTGATGCTTATTTGTAATATAAGTTAAACGGGACCAGTGTCGGAAGTTTACCGAGGGTTATAATAGGTTATAACCGAGGGTTCACTATATTCGAGTTTACTACAACCGGAGTCGACTGTATTTGGAAGTGAGCAGTCGAGATGCGTTTACATAGTTGAAATGATCGTTCAGAGTTGTTCGCCTGCAACTAAATCTACAGGACAAAAGGCAAGTGGGAGTGGGGGGAAAAATTGCAGCAGAGGGGCAAAAAGTGAACGTGTGAGCACTCACAGTTGGTCGAGGCGGCTCAAGTCCCGGAAGATGCCAGGCGGCAGGTAGTCCAGCTGGTTGTCGAACAGGTCTCTGGAAACAGAAGAATGATATTCGGGTCCCAATAGGGGTAGCTCATATTTGAACCCCTTTTTCAAAATGCGACATATTCTAATTTTTTAATAAAGCATTCTTGATAAAATTATAGTTTGTTTTTTTTAAATTTTGAAACTTTGCAGAATTGCAGGATATGAGTCAACGATACGGCGCAAACTTTAAACTAACCAATACGTCCAAAAATGTGCCAATAACATTGAAAAATCAAAACCTTGCCCATATTTGGCTCTTCTACTCTATTATGAAAGCTATTATAATGGTTATTATTATTAATTTATTACATAATGTAACTGATCAATATAATTAATAGATTTTATTTGTATTTGATCAATTAAATAATGCACTCCTCCACTATATTAATACAAAAGGTACAATTTTAAACAAAAAATGGAAGATGATTATCTGCCCTCTAATTGTAAGAGTGGGGGGGGGGATGCCAGGGCGAAGCACTCACAGCTCGCGCAGCGCCAGCAGCCCGCGGAAGGCGTCCGGGTGCAGCGCGCGCAGCTCGTTCACGCCCAGGTCCCTGCGCACACACGGCATCTGGTTGATTTGTTCTTCCGGGCACGGCAACTGCTAAGGTCGTTAGTCTCGTAGGTGTTCAGTGATTTTCTTTATTATTTTCCTTATGATGGTAATTACACAGTGCAGTTGTACATTCACTCTACTTATGTTTGATGACTTATTTCTAAACTAAAATTAAACACAGAGCTAGCGTTGGGTTTGAGGAAACCTAATGGTCATCTCTAATTAGGATGCATATCAGAAAATTGATTTAGGAATATTTGGAAAGTGTACTTCTTTTCGATTCGTGTGGAATAGATGGGGTTTCTGGAGATGTTGAATCTGGTTAAATTTGGTACCTGCATTAGGTTGGAGTAGAATTGGGTAGATAGGTATATGATATGTTGGGTTATGGGTTGAAGATTTAATTCTTTATGGAGCTGTGCATTAGAAATTAACCATGGCGCGTTGGTAATTATACTTAGGAATTGATTTTGGGTAACTTTAATTTAACAGTAGGATCTTAATTTTCCTAACTGTTTTTTAAACTTTATTTTGTCAGTTAAATATCAATTGAAAATTAATAAACGCGACCACCGTCAATATATTCGCAACCCGGTGAATGTTAATGGTTACCAAACCGGTATTAAAAATATTGATTTTTTAAATCATCGATGGTTTTGGGGTGATGTTTTATTAACATCGATGTTTTAATTTTGAACATCAATGTTTCAAAACAACTCTGTTTTGTTGGAGATGTCACAACCCTAGAACGCAGGGCGTGGACGTTTCTTTACAGGTGTTTAGGAAAGTCCTTAAGGTCGACATAAAGAAACTCTGAGAGCGGACAGCGGTGAAGTAATTGAAGTTCTCAGCAGAACAAGAGGCTCTCTCACATTGTCCTAGTTGTAAGACATTGACGGTTTTACTAGAGCTTTTCTAACGTAGCTCAGTACGTTTTTAAACTTCTAACCACAGTTGGATTTACGTCTTCATTGGATTAAAACAACACATTATACTAAAAGAATAATGTTTGAAGTTGCATTTAATGCTAATAACTCCATTTCACAAAAAATGGGTTAGCCTCTTGTTCTATTGAGCACTTCAATTGTTGGAGGTGTGAAAGAAGGCGGATATGTGAGCGCAGGAGAATGAAGTGAAGTGGGTGAGCTGGTGCTGGATGGTGTGAAGTGGGTGTGGTGGAGGAGGGCGGAATGAAGTATGTGTAGAGGAAGAGGATTAAGTGAGGTTAGCGTAGTAGAGGAGGATAGTGGTTGTGAGTGTACTGGAAGAGGGTGTGTTGTGGAGGCGAGTATGATGGTTGGAGTTGGAGGCAGTAACTATGGTGGAGGTGAAAGGAGATAGGTGGGTGTGTTGGAGGAAAATGGAGTAATGTGAGTGTGGGGAGGAGGATGGAGTGATGAAGGGGGAGGTTGAAAATGTTGAAATGAGGTAGATGAAGGGGAGGAGGATGGAGTTAAAGAGGGTATGGGGCAGGAGGAGGAGGAGGAAGTGAGGTAGGTGTAGTGGATGGGGTGATTGAGGACGTTCAAGTGAGGTGGATGTGGGGGAGGAGGAGGGAATGAAGTAGGAGTGGTGGAGGGTGTGATTGAGAAGTTGAAGAGAGGTGGGTGGGGGGAAGGAGGATGGATATATGTGAGAGTGAGGGAGGTGGAGGAAGTGTGTGAGGACAATGAAGTGTGGTGGATGACGAGGAGGAGGGAATGAGGTAGGAGTGGTGGAGTATGTGATTGAGAAGGTGGAAGAGAGGTGGGTGGGGGGAAGGAGGATGGATTTATGTGGGTATGAGGGAGGGGGAGGAAGTGGTTGAGGACGCTGAAATGTGGTGGATGAGGAGAAGGAGGAGGGAATGAGGTGGGAGTGGAGGAGGGTGTGGTTGAGAAGTTGAAGAGAGGTGGGTGAGGGGAAGGAGGATGGAGTTAAAGTGGGTATGTGGGAGGAGGAGGAGGAAGTGAGGTGGGTGTTGTGGACGGGGTGGTTGAGGACGTTGAAGTGAGATGGATGTGGGAGAGGGTGTGGTTGAGAAGGTGGAAGAGGGGTGCGTGTTGGAGAGAAGTACGCAGTGAGGTGGACAATGGTGTACTCACAGCGTGCGCAGGCGCTCCGGCAGCAGCTGGCGCTCGGGGAGGCGTCGCAGTCGCAGGCGCCAGCAGCTGAGGGTGGCGTCGGGCGCGGAGCAGCGGCAGGGGCCCCCGGTGCAGCCGCCCCACTGTGCGGACCCCGCGCCCGCCCCCGCGCCGGCCTCCGCCACCACGCGCCACACTGCGCACGCGCACACACACCGCTAGCTCATTATAACCGAAGCGCAAACAATCGAAGGCAGTAGTGCCGTCGGTCGAAGGACCTCGGGCATGGTTGTATTTCTGTTCGACCTTTCACCCCCTTTCACCCCCTTTCACCATAACGCATATGTAACGATTATAACTCCAGCTCATTATAATTGAAGCGCAAACAATCCTAATGGGGCCGGTCCGGATGGCTGAGATCGTTAAGGCAGTAGTGCCGTGGTGATTTTGGACCGAAGGACCTCCAGCCTCGGTCATGGTTGTATTTGTGTTCGACCTTTCACCCCCTTTCACCATAACATGTCATCCTCACAGTTACCGTAGCGTACTGTAACAACCAGGCGTAGGGAAACGCGCGGTTAGCGGCCCGGTTCTAGCTCAGTCGGTCCTACTTCCTTACTCATATGATTCAGTGATGGACTCGCCCCGCCTCGCCCCGCCTTCGGCCCGCTCGCCGCCTCTCGCCCCGCCTCGTCCCCGCCTCGCCCCGGCCTCGCCCCGGCCTGCGCCCCGCCTCGGCCGCTCGCCGCGCCTCGCCCGCCTCGCCCCCGGCCTCGCCCGCCTCGCCCGCCTCGCCCCGCCTCGCCCCGCCTCGCCCGCCTCGCCCGCCTCGCCGCCTCGCCCGCAGTCCGCCCCGCCTCGCCCCGCCTCGCCCCGCCTCGCCCGCCTCGCCACCGCCTCATCACCGTTGGCTGGGCCAGGTGCGCTGCGCTCGTATTTGGCCGCAAGGGTGTTCATTCATAATTTCGGGAGCACAACTACTAAGATCATTAAACGTTGTTGCATGTTTTTCTCCCGCGGAGTTGGAGATCTTTCTCCGCTAATGGCGATATCCGCCCCAACCATACACATCGGCTGCGGATTTTCCCCAATACGTATCTCCCTCCAGTCGGGCACCACACTTGCTGGGTATGCTCTATACACTCGACTGGTCTCTTGAAACTGTTTGGTAGGAGTGTGCCATGTAAGTGTAACTAAGCACGTGATGATGGATAAGGCAAGAGGATCAAAGATAGTGCAGCCAAGTGGTTATGGTCCGGCCATCGCTGCGTTGCCAGGAAAACACGGAAAACTTACCGCATCAGAGCAGCCAGCGCTAGATTTGCCTCCTTCTGACAGCGGCTGAATTCTACCTCGCTTGTCTACTGAGTGCCAAAATCCAGCCACGCCAGAAGGCAAGGATCTCCCGCTTCAGAGGGTACTTGTTGAATGCCCTGAGCGCCCTCGGCGACGGTGCGGCGCAGTGACGCGCGCGAAGAAAGACTCGCGGCAACCCGCACGCGACGCTGGCCAGCAGCCGGGGGCGGGGCGGTTGGGGGGCGGAGTAGGCGGGGCGGACGGACGGGACGGGACGGGCGGACGGATCGGACGGGACGGGACGGACGGGACGGACGGGACGGGACGGGACGGACGGGACGCGGGACGGGACGGGACGGGACGGGACGGACGGGACGCGGACGACGGACGGACGTGACTGGACGGGGGACGGGACGGACGGGAGGGACGGGACGGGACGGGACGGGACGGGACGGGACGGGACGGGACGGACGGGACGGACGGGACGGGACGGACGGGACGGGACGGGACGGACGGACGGGACGGACGGACGGGACGGCCGGGGCGGGGCGGGGCGGGGCGGAGCGAGCAGCGGAGCGGGGCGGGCCGAACGGGACGGGCCGGCGGCGGGCGGGGAGGGCTGGGCAGGGCGGGGAAGGTGGCGACAAATCCTAGTAGCAAATACGGTGATCACCGCCGCAGGTGCACACGGCCTGGCCGGACGCCGACGCCACTCGCCCTCGGGCAGCCTCTCCCCTGCGAGGGTCTGCCCCGCGCCTCTCTGGGTGATCACCATCGGCGCTTTTCTCACATTCACGTGGGAGTAGGTTGAAAGCAGGGCCCACGTATATACGGGCTATAAACGTTGTGAGCTCTTCATAAAAAATCATGTAACTAATGGTATAAACTATTGATATAATTATGAATTATATAGAAGCCGATTATACTTTATATATTTAGTTTATATCAATGTCTCCGCCGTGAGAATTTTTAGACGTCTATGTTTTGCTAAATTCTTCGCACTTCATTGAATCATTAATACACCGCGAGGTCCTGATTCGCACGTGATTTTAATAATAGAAATAAACGACAAAATTGAAAAACACATACGTACCATACAATTAATTAAATAGCATTAGAAATTAACAAAAATACCTAACTAAAAAAAAATTCAATAAAGATCTGACGCGGTAAGGATTGTATGACACCCTGGCGACCCATAGAATTTGGCACCGCACTATATATTTCGTCTTCTCGGCATGTGCTACCAGATGACGGTTAAAGTTGTCAGATGAAAAGCAAAAATGCGCCGAATCCAAATTTATGTCTTTAGAGTCATGTGTGATTTTCAAACGTCATGGAAAACGTCATAAAAGTGAAGTAATTATATTAGAAGACGGGCTACTAATTTCTCGCTGTATTTTTAACATGTCTGCACATATTAAACAAAAAAGTAAAATTTGTGAAGAAAACGAAGTACAAGAATAAATTCAATTTCAATTAGTTTCTTCAACATACTACTATATCATTGCATGGTCTTCTGAGTTTAGAGTAAACGCACAAATTTTGAAGTCGACGATTTCGGTACTTTAAGGAAACCTCCATCACGAAACCATTCTTATCCACATCATTGGTCAGCCAATTTGCCATTTATATTGTCTGCGCTCAATCGATATGCCAAGTACCGATAGGACAAGGCCAGCTAACTTACAGAAAGAGACTCACGCAACCGGTACACGGCGCTGCCAAGCAATTCAGCAAGCAAAAACGTACGCCGTTCGAAACAACACGTCGAGAGGGTTTCTTTGAGAAATTAATATTTGAAAAACGCCAAAACTGTAAGGCGTGAAGTCGGAGTGAGCGTGAGCGAAAAAGTGTATCACGGGATTGACGAGAACGGCAGGCTATTGTAAAATAAATTTGTGCTTCTTGATTTCCATTACTACGCTCGCTTTCATTCTCAAAACTTGTTAAATTACAAAACCTTGCATAAAGTTTCTTTTTTGTTATTTAAGGGTCGCAATCAACATCTAGCGTCATTAGCACTCAGGTACTGTAGCGGTACAGAATTATTCAGATAAATTCTATTCGTGTAAAGCAAACTAAAAAGAAAATTTTGTTACTGGAAGAAAAAACATACGGGCGTCACGCGCGCAGCCCCTGTTCTTGCAACAGGCCACGGTCCCCTGACCCATTTCGAAGGCTTTATGCGCACGCCCACCCACAACCGAACAAAGGGTTAAAACGTAAAAGCGCCCAGCGGGAGCCCACAGCTGGATACTTCCCGAAACGCCGTCATCGTAATTCGGGGAATCCCGAAGCCAATAATTCAGTAGCTGGAAGCACCCTCCAGAGACATGACTACATTTTGAACAGGAACGGAAAATTCTATACTTCCGCCGGCCGGAAACCCCTATTGGCCAAAGTTGTTGTACAACGCCATCACCTCTAGCCAATAGCAAAGCGATCTTTGTAGGCGAGCAAAAACATATGAGGAGAAAAGGGTGGGGATAAGAGTTAACCTCGTGCGTGTAGGAGAAATAAAATTACATTAGGAGACAGACTTCTTCTGGGGTGCGGAGCCGTTCGCGGGGAGAGGCGAGTGCGCTCCCGAAGGACACGTTGTTAAGAGTGTACATTAGGAAGGAGAGAGACTTCTGGGGTGGGAGCCGGCGCGGAGAGAGGTGGTGACCCTCGAGGACTGGCATTCACTTGAATTTATTAGAGAGGAAAAGTGCAAAGGCACTTACGGAGATCAGGCGCATCGTTTTGCCACTGCTTATTAGCTACAAAATCTCGCCATTCGCTTAATTTGTTCGAGAGGAACCGGCAGACGCTTCGAGAGACCAATCTCTGGGTGCTCCGCACTTGTATCGGGGGATCAATTACACCCCGGCAATTTACGACTCCGCCGAAGCAGCCCTCCCAGACGGCCCTTCGCTGATGTCACGGACCGCCGCAACCGGCCGCCAGCCGCGCCGCACGCCCTGCTGGAAGGCGTGCCCCGGCCTCATTCTTCGGAAGGACCATCCCGGCGCCCACCACTCCCTCCCGCTCGCAAGGCCTACTGAGCACATTTGTCACGGAGGCGGTTGTCCAGGTTCCTAAGGTCAATAAAGCCGTTAGAGGACTATGTGTTAAAAGCGGTGCCGCGCTGAGGCACAGAAAGATCCTCAGGGACAAATTGTTAATTGTTAGCTATAGAATAATTTTTTGTACCCACCTCTTCTTTAGTCTGTAAGTTCTTTCTTAATTTCTAAATCTTATTTCTATTTTATTCACCAATTTTCTTTTCATCGATGTAACTTCCCTGTACAGCCTGTCCAGGAATAAACGTATGTCTTTTCACCAGTAAACAAATTGTTTGTTATTGAATGCCCATGCATTGCGTTTAGCTTAGCAATGCCT
>BOPP01000037.1:756640-770013 GCA_017312745.1 Gryllus bimaculatus
GGCGAGGCGGGGGAAAACGAGGACGAAGGGCAGATAGACTGGAGCGCGCGATCGATTCCCGTGGAGGACCGGAGGGCGCAGGGCGGGCGACAAAACGCGCCCAACGCCTTCCAATTACTCGCGCGCGAAAGGGGCTGCGTTCGGCGCGGGGGCGAGCAGCAGCTGACGCGGCGCATAATTGACCGCTAATTAGCAGCCGCCCCGCCGCCGCCTTCGCCCGCGCCTTCGCCTTCGGCTTCCGCCCATCGCCGCGCCCGCGCCCAATGCCTTGTCCAAGCCCCCACCCACACGGCACGGCAGGCAGAGTCCTTTCTTTTCTGAATAGTATTCATGTTTCTACGTATTCAACGTCTTATAATGAAGCAAGCCATGCTTCTCTTTTAGGACTGTACCTCGATTAAAACACTAAGTACTTTCAAGGTTATTAGCTAACAGGAGATGGGATTAGTGTCGTCCAATCCCCAGTTTCTATACGACTTAATTTTTTGGTATTGCCGTTACCGCCGTCACCGCTGCCGCCGCCGCTGCGGACGTCCTTCGAGTTGCCGCACGCCTCCATCGTTGTCGGTCGATCCTAGCGCGCGCCATTACGGGGTCAACAACCCCTTAATGTAAATATAAGCTAGTTTAAATTAAACAAATGTTTTTTTCAAATAAATGGATAGGTTCAAATTACCCCCCCCCCGTTTAAGAACAGACACGCAGCACTGACCGTGCTGGCTACTCGGATTGACATAAAGTGTTACCAGGTAGGTCAGCACCGTGCAAAATGCAGATAAGTAAATTTGCAAGTGCTATGAAGCATTTTAGTAGTGTTTTTGCAGCAATTAGAAGTCGGACGTTTCGGGACCTCATAGTTTGCTCCTGCATTAAAACCATCACGCGTCGCTGTCGGTCCTGCGGCCGTTACATCACCATGACGGCGCTACCAGCGTCTCTGCCACCAGGGTCGCAGGCCATATAGGGTGACGAGAACGGTAGCTTTGTAACGAGTTCGAGAAGGTTGAACACAATCTCCAATAATTAAAATGGTTTGTTGTAAAGACAACCGTTCCCTGGAAAGATTATTTTTATAGAAAGAATAGGATTCCAGGTTAACTGTCTGGTTTCTAAGTGGATGGCAGTGGTGGCTAGAGCGTGTGCCGAATCATCCCCTTGGTCAGAAGGGTTCGAGTCCCTCTGTGGGCATGGTTTTTGACTGTCTTCCATGTATGTCTATTGTCGCTCAATGTCTTGTGACTCTACTGACGACAGACAAAGGAGCCCGCAAGTGTGTCAGCGTAAAAAGCTAATATGTGTCCCCCCGAGGGCCATAGTGGGTGACCGCCGCGGATAGCCCAACTCTGCTCTGCCCTGAAGCTGAAAAAAGCCTCCGGAAGAAAAAAAAGTATCGTTTCCATGATCAGAATAAAATGAATATTTGGAAAAATAAGAAAATAAAATAACTAAATGGCTCTAAATTAAAGAATTGCAATTCTTTTGCAATGCAAACAATTACTTGAAATAATGGCATCTAATAAAGAAAAACGTAACTAAATCATGCTGTCAAGGTTCCAAGTGCAATATATTTAAATTTTTAACCCAACATGACGATAAAACCATAAACACCCACATTTTTTCAATTTCAAGTAAAATGTTTGAAAGTAATAGATTCAAGAGATATCCCGGTTCGATAATTTGTCGTATCATTACATTACTCTAATTTAAGAATAATTACAGATGCGCAGAGCACTAGTTCGTAGTATATCTGCCCAATGAGGATTATTTCTACAAACTAAGGTCGTGGCTTCTAGAAGGCGACCACCTGTAGAGCAACTTGCCTCTTTCACAAAGTTGTCAAATAACTTGCGTTTTGTCGCGGTTCGTTCTCCGAAGCGCCTTAGCCTTGGCGTTGTGTTGCGGAGAAGAAATTCAATACTTATATTTTCCTCCCCTCCATCCTGCACGCCCTCGTCAGCGCTCACCTTCATCTAAACTTCATTCCACATGTTTCCCCAGAGCCAACTTTTCGAACGCTCCCTCCAAAGTTCCGAGCGAATTTTGGAGTGCCTCCTCCACAGACTACTTCTGTTCCTGGGGGGAAGGGGGCGGAAGCTTCTGCGGGAAGAAAAAGGCGCTGGGGAGAGGGGAAACAATTGTCGAGGTGCTTAGTGCAACTTTGCTTCCTAGAGGCTTTATGAAACTTAAAAGTCCTGACCTTCCTACGAGACGTGGTAATGCACGTGAAACGAATTCTACAAAAAAAAATATTTTATCATTATAAAATCATATTTATGTGAATTAGTATGTGAAAGAAGTTCAGTAGTGATATTTGTAATTTTTTTTCAAAATATTTCTCATTGTTTTACCAAAATTGATGTTCCCACATCAAACTGACTGATGTTGCGCCCCCCTTAAAGATGAAAATGATATTTTATTTTTATTTTCGGAGGTACTTTACATGCAGCATCAACTTTTTCAAAATTTTCTCGAAAAGTCTCTAATTATTTTTTCTTCATTATTTCCCTAACTGATAGCGAGCCAGGCGCATAAAGAAATGGCGTAAGTCTCATTTTTGGTGGGATACTGCAAAAATGTGCTCTTGAACACTACTATTAGTTGTATTAATTAGTAACACGACCGATTATTATATTATTATGACTCAATTCTACTCTATACTTCTAAGTGAGGAATTTGAAATACACGTATAAAATCGTCTCAAAATGAATAATTAAAACTCGAAACTTGATTCGCAATAGACCAATGTAGATTTAAATGAGTACTTAATAGAGCACTTTCCAAAGATTGGTACAAATGATGGATGAGGAGAAAACTCTAGTGTCTTTGCAGAGTAAAAATTTTATGTCGTTGACATCTCTCTGCTGAGGCGCTTTCGGCGACCGCAAGTGGAGCAGCGATCCTGGACTCCTGGCCCGTGTGCGCGGTGCTTCTCCCACCCACCTTCCGAACCCTACATATTCCTGAAATCACTATCGACACTTCTCACTAGGTCCCGTACGAAATACCTGTGCACTTGATGACCAATGAAAAGCGAGCGGGACATTTCACAAGAAATACTGCGCATGCTCAGTGGAGCAATCCACGTATACTATTGATGTTCAGAAATCATCGAAAAATTAAAAGTGTGAAAGTTGTATTAAGAAACTATATCAGTTATTTTATCAACAAATAACAAAAATTACAACGTTTAAATAAGAAAAAAATTGGAAAAACATTTTCATTAATATTTTCAATACTAGTTATACGTAAAAAATTTTGTGATCAAATAATACAATTTCCATAGTGAGCTTAAAACGCTAAAAAAATGCAAGCCAGAGACTGTCATTGACCAGAAACGTGTTGCGCATGCGTTAGTAATGTGTTTCATTTGATTTCTTGTGTGCTTTCTCACAAGCAATGTAGGTGTTGTAATTTTATGGGTACTTGGCTGCCCGGGAAGAGCCGCGTCTTAGTCGATCGAGCTGACATTTCGGCCATCGTGTTGTGGCCTTCTTCAGAGCAATACTACTGGCGGAGCCGTCTGGCATGTTTAAAGATACGCTTCTCGTAGAGGTCCGTAAGATGAATTCGTAAGCTTCCGCGGCCTGAGTCATTGGGTACTTGGATGACCGGGGTGAGCTGCGTCTCAGTCGTTGTGAGAGCTATACTGCTGTAAGCAATGGACTGCGACGCTGTTAACCCCGGACATCCAAGTATCCGGCCGCGGAAGCTTACGAACGTAAATTGCATGTGCTGAGCAGTGCCGTCCGGCATTCAGCGCCGAACAGCCGTGGCGACAACATCGCTCGCTCCGGCCTAGTCAGTGCAGTTACTCAGAAAGTTCACTTAGTCTATAACAGTGAAGTACTCGTTGTGTAGTGAAGAGAAGTACAATCGGCTAATATACGGTGCGCCATAAACCAACAGTTGCTTATCAGTTATTATTAACGATGAGCCCCCTTTAGCCAGCTGTGACCTAGGTCACAGCATTGCAGGAGCCATGGCAACTCTCTACGGCAGCGAGTGTACCATGGACAGTACCTCCAGCAGTCCAGAAATTCAACAACAACATCTCGTATTCGGAGCCGTCCCAAGCTGCCAAAACCCACAGTTTGCCTCAAATATGCAGAATGGGCAGTTTGCAACTGTTCAAGGTGCCGATTGCAGCTCGCAACAGCTCACCAGGGCCGGAAACCTCCAGGTCGGTAACCTCTGCTCAGCAAAAGACGCAGCTAGCGGCGAAGCAGCCATTTCCGACAATAATTGTGAGTCGCTAACAATTACTAACAGTCTAACAGTGCTAAAAGAACCCATAACTCAGAAGAAAAAGACCTCCCCCCAAATAGGAAATCAATCACTTCAGATTCAACTCAGTATAATATCCCAGTCGGAAACAGATATGCAGTGCTAGAGAAACTATCAGATCAAGACAAAATATTTGAGTTTGCCAATGTCACTCCGCTCCAAGAAGTCGAAAATCTAAGAATCCCTCCCATTTTTGTAAATAATATCTATAATATCTCGGATTTCAAGTAAGAGGTTAAAAATAAATTAACCTGCCAATTTACTACAGATTATAACGGAAACAGAATTAAAATAATGTTTAAATCAATAGCAGAAGTCAGAACAGACATCAAATACCTCATTGAAACTAAAAGACAATTACACCTACAAAGATCCAACCAATAAAAAAAAGTTTCTGTCGTGTTCAAAAATATTCACCCAACAATTACACTAGAGGAAATAACCGAAGACCTTCAGCACAAATTCCCGTCCATCATTAGTGTAACAAGACTTTATAAAAATAACGTGCCCATTTCAGTTATTGCAGCAGAATTCAACGGTAGTCAAAGTATCGAGAAAGTGCTCCAAATCAATCAGATCTGTAACATTAGTGTTAAGCCAGAAATAATAAGAAGGTCAAACGGTCCAGTTCAGTGTATGCGGTGCTTGGACTTTGGATACACGAAGAATAACTGTAACAATTCAAGCGCGCGCATTTTCTGTGCTCAGGATCATTATTCTGTAAATTGCCCTCAAAACGACTTACCTGCGATCTGTAAAAATTGTTATGAATCGCACATGGATCGCACAGAGCTGATTTAAGATCAATAGAATGCCATATTATAAAAAACAAATAGACACCCCCCCAAATACCCCAAATCAGGCAATATTAAAAATAGACTAAGAAACAACCCCCCTCCGAAACTTACCTCACAAAACTTCCCATTTCTCCCCACATCTAACAATATTCCAAATTTCACATTTGCTTCAAACCCTCCCCCCAAAATATAAATCAAAACAACCAACCTAACAATAACTCATCCACACAATCTCCTCTTATAGTCAGCAATTTACAAGCATCTCTCTCAGCCTATTTTAACAACAATAATGCAACAGTACCATAAAAATAATTTAAATCTGCTCAACTGGAATGCGAATGGCATCAACAATAAAAAATTAGAATTAACTTATATTCTAAAAGATAACAAAATAAATCTATTTTGCATAACGGAAACGCATTTAAAATCAGAGGTTACATTTAACCTAACAGGTTATAGTGTAGTCAGAACCGACAGATCAAATACAAACGGAGGTGGTGTATAAATATTACTAGTAAAATCCATACCATTTATTAAAAACAAAACCTTCCACACACTCCAGGCCTCGAAACTATAGCCATTAAATTCCCTTTAAACAATAGATTAATAACCCTAATAGCGGCATACAAGTCTCCAAAAACAAAAATTTCTGATTCGAATATTTCTGCGCTATTCCAGATGAATTCGCCCACTCTTCTGATTGGGGATCTTAATGCTAAAACACTATATGAGGATGTAGAAATACCAATACTGCAAGGCACCAACTCAGCAATATAATTAAGGACCTCAAACTTCATTTAATTATCCCAGCAAAACCCACTCACTATCCCACATATCACAATAAATACCCAGATATATTGGATATTGCAATTTCTAACACTAAAACCATTTTCACTCAGCTCCCTTCTTTGAAATAGACTCAGATCACCTGCCAACCATCATCTCAACTCAACAACTCACCCCCCTCACCCTCCAATTCTCACACTTAACATACAAAACATCCACTGGAAAAAAATTAGAAACATAATACAAAAACAATCACCCCACTTTTAAAAAAATATTAAAATCTCTCGTAGAAATAGAATAAGTTATAGTCCTCTTAAACAATATGATATATAACACAATCAACATTCTTAATAATAATGCTCACTCCCCCCCCCCCCAACATTAAGCATTTCAATACAAAATTTCCGCAAAAATTCTCACAATTATTAACACTAGAAACAAAACAAGAATCACATCATGAGAAACCCACAGCTTAACAAATAGTTACATTTTCTGTCCAACATCTTAAAAAAATCACTAAGGTAACATAAACAAACTACTTACAATGATTTAATCCAGTCCCTAAGCACAAATAACACGTTGTGGCAATTCACTAAAAATATCTTGAAAAAAAAAGCACTAACAACTCCAACGGGCAAGAAATTCGCTTCTTATGAGAAGGCTGAAGCATTAGCCGATCACTTTGCTAAACCATTCACTCCCAATGCCACCCCAACTCACCCACTGCATTCAAACATACTCGAAATAGCATCAGCACCCAACTATAACGTACCACACAAAATCAACTACATCTCCCCATATGAAGTCATTAATATAATTAAGCCCGTGGACACGACAAAATAAGTAACAAAATCTTAAAAAACTTACCTAATCCCACAATAGCATATATCACCAATATTTACAATTCAATAATTAGAACTGGCTTCTTCCCCGTTATTTGGAAAAATTCAAATGTAATACCCAGCCTCAAGCCATTCAAGAATCTCTCCAGCACTGACAACTACAGACCCATAAGCCTTCTTCCCACTCTATCAAAAATCCTAGAAAAATTAATCCTTAAAAGACTAAGTTCCCATCTGAAGAAAACTCAAAGAATCCCAATGCACCAATTTGGCTTCACTAATAAACTTTCAACTTCTCATTAATTATTAAGAATCACGGAACACATACTTTCGAAAAAAACACACCATACAGTAGTTACCTTTTTAGAAAGCTTTTGACAAACTGTGGTATCCTGGATTAATATTCAAACTTTAAAAAATACGTAATCCTAACTATCTAATTGATATCATTAATAGCTTTCTCCAAGATAGAACATTTTCAGTCACAGTTAACAATTACACATCCAATTCCCTCAAAATGACAGCTGGATTACCTCAAGGCTCACCACTGTCCCCCACGCTTTTCAGTATATACACAGCCGACATTCCCATAACATCACATACGCACATCGCCCAATTCGCCGATGATACCGCAATTTTCATGTCCAATCATTCAACTTATCTAATTTGCAAACAAATTTAAACACATCTAAATAAAATCGATGAATGGTCTGTCAAATGGAAAATTAAACTCAATCCTACAAAATCATGCGCCAAAATATTCTCATTAAGAACATTTTCAACTCCACATTTTCACTCCAAATAAACAATAACCCAATTCCATGGACCTCACACAATGAATCTGTCAAATACTTAGGGCTGAGTCTTGAAACTAGACTAAATTGGAAAAATCAGATAACAGTAAAAGCACAGCAAGCCAAAAATAAAACTAATTCAACTAAAGCCACTCTTAAATCGCAATAGTAAGCTCTCATTAAACAATGCCATCACCATCTATAAATATATAATTAGACCCCTAATGCTTTATGCATGTCCTATCTGGATCAATGCCTCTAAAACTAATATTAATAAATTACAGATCATCCAAAATAATTTCCTCAGACCTGCCACTCGTGCACCCTGGTTCATCTCAAACATTCAACTGCACAAAGAATTTAATTTACCTCCTATAGTTTACCATAGTGCATTCCTATCTCACAATTTCGTCTCCAAAATAAACACAATAATCCACGCCACCAAGTAAGACCTAGCTACCACCTACCAGCTCCCATCTAGAATAAAAAGTAGATATCCATTAGATTCATTCCTCAGCATATTTTCTCAGAACTCAATTAATCACATTGGTGCTCTGTGCGTTTCCTATGCATCTGTAGTTAGATTTAGTTGTAAGATTAGCATTTAAGATAAATATAAGTCATGAAATACATATGATGTAGTATAAATAATACTTAACTATGTACAGACCGGGCGGTGACCCCAGGCCCCCGGAAATTCAAGGGGCCCGTTGGTGGAATTGGCGAGAAAAAATTAGAACAAAATTGAAAAAAGGAATTAGAACACTAGAAAATCGTTATCGTAATTTTATAAGTCGCGATACAGTAATTTGATAATTCATACAATTTTAAAATAATGTTTCTCCTTAAATAGTTAATTATAATCATTACTTGTCGGGTAGAACTTTGAAATGAAGCAAATAACGGCAACATTAAAGCAGTTTCTACTAAAATTCATATTTATTATTTCATGTATTTAACATGTGATTTTATTAAACACTAAATAAAAACAATTTTGTAGCGTTTTAAGCTGACAATGGAAATTGTATTATTTGATCACTAAATACTTATACGTAAAACTATTATTGAAAATATATTTCCCATTTTTTTCTGATTTAAACGTTGTAATTTTTGTTATTTGTTGATAAGATAACTGATATAATTTCTTAATACAACTTTCATACTTTTATATTTTTCCGGGGGGGGGGTACGTTTCAACATTGCCCCGGGTCCAAAATTGTCTCGATCCGGCTCTGGTGCTGTGACTCCTGTCGAAGCAAGTAGAAAGAAAGAAGTCGATGTTTTTGAGACGGCATTCATCTCTCTCCTCTATGACGTCACCGAATGCAAAGATTCTACACTCTGGCGCCCTCTCTGATTAAATGAGGTGGACGCCGCGCCGCGCAGAGCCACCTCTCGCGGACTGTGGCCCCTAGACCACCTTATCAAGTGCGGAAAAGTGCGTCCATATATTTGAAGGATTACGCAAGGACACCTCTTAAAGAAAAATAATTTCGATAAAATTAAAAATAGTTTTTCTGACACTTTGCGTGATTTGAGGCTTCTTTTAATAACTAATAATTTAATTTAACTAATAACTTTAATTAACTAATAATTTTGTTTGGGGTAGCCTCTCAACGGACTATTTACCTCAAAACATACAACACAACTGCTTTTGTTATTTCTCGCGTAAATAATTTGTGTTAATCTCATAGGATTACATTATATTGCAGTTAAATGATTACATTCTATTCATGAACATGGGGCGAGGTCGTACGCGAGAGGACAGCGTGAGCCAGGGGCAGAACCCTTCTGTTGCCCAGTGTGTCACTGAGGTGCGCACTAAAGTATTGTTTTTACTTTATAAAATAAGTCGTGGTAATTTAGGTAATAGAATGTATTCACGTTGAAATTATATTTTTTTTAAGGTCACATCAACTTCTAGGTCATTAGCGACCACAATTGCTTGTAACGGCACTACTGCCTTAGCGATCTCGGCCACCGGATCGGCAAAACTATCTTTAGTTTCACCAGTAATCAGATGATAGAGGTTGCGAAACTGGCGAAATGTCAAAGAGTTAATCGTTGCTGGGAGCAAGATAAGCTGTTGATGTGATATCTTTTAAACGCTCTATTCTCGACCATGATGTGTCATCTACTTGATTTAATGTCTACTTTTATCGCATTGTCACAGTTAAACTAATAACTTAGCGGATTTCTACAATTTTGCATATTCTTTTCCATTGCTTCAGTTAAGTGAAATTTCTTGATATTTGGTTAGAATTGAATGCTATTTAGATGTTAAATTTTATTTAGATGTTAAATGCTATTTAGATGTTAAATGCTATATAGATGTTACTAATGCACACTTGACCGATTTCTCGCGTTGGTGCAAATCCGTATAGTTATAGGCTTATATTTTGCCTATTTCGTTAAAATAGACACTTATCTCTAAAGCGTTTCATCTTTTCATGGAATCTATTCATTTGTGAGCGTTCATTGATTAGAATGAGCTTGCCATAATCGACGTTTCATTTTTTATAGATGATAATATACTTGTGCAAATGTAGGATATTTCATGATATCACATTTTGTAAACCAGACAGATTTGCTACATGACATACAAAGTTCATCACTAAGGTAAATATTTCTTTATTTTTTCTCCCGGAAAGTAAGGTAGATTATATTATGTTTGCCCAAAAATATAACTTTTCATTCCAAGCATGCTTCTCAAGAAAGTTTTGTACAGGAAATTAATTATTGTTAATTTTTATTGCATTTGAAAGTGCATATTACACAATATGCAGGTCACAAATGCATATTTTAAAACCAAATTTCAAGATTTTTAGGGCATGAAATTTTTCTCCCTACTAATAACATTTAAAATAATGTGGTTATTACCAATTCCATGTAAAAATATTTAATACAAAAGGAAATGTTTTTAAAAATTTTAATATGCATTATTTTCTGTTTCGTCAAAACAATAGACAAATACATTGGGACGTTTGTGAGGACTTCAAAATAAGCTGTGAACTCACAGTCGCTCATAGATTTTCTCCATTTGGGATAGCAAAGGGTGGTAAAATATTGTTGCTTGTCAAATTGTAGGCAAACTATCTGGATTTTTTAAAATTGTACAAAATTAACAGAATTATATTTTTGATTTTTTTTAATTTATCGCCTTTACTTCGTAAGAAGAGAAAGTATTGAAATCGTGCGACGGAAAACAGTGAATTATTGACAGAAAAAGTTATTGCTGGGTCCTGGGAACAAAAAATTGGATACATTTGGTTCCTGTATGTATCTCTAACACTTTGTGTAGTTAGAATCTATGTTTTGTGGGTCCTTGTTACCGAAAAATCGACTGACGGGCAAAACGTCTGTCTGTATCTGCACGTCCGTCGCCCGTCGTTCTCTGATACGTTTAAACCGTTCAGCCTATTTCTCAAAACTGATATTCCCCCCATCGATTTAAAAGAACTAGAGAACTTATACTTTTGAAACAGATATTTTGAATTCGGGGTTACTGTATATAAAGCCTGAACTGTTTCAAAATTTTCTCAAAAATGGCGCTATGTTTCTCTATTGAACTTTGTCCTCTGATAGCGTAAAGGACGCTTAAGAGAATGATGCAGATTTCATTTTCGTTGTAATCACAGATTTTTTTGGAAATTGTTTGTGGAAAACGTTCTCGGTGTCCTCCTACATCTACAATTTTCATGATTGAGATTTCTTCCCGGGGTACATTTGGAGACATGATGAAAAATAATTTTATGTATCGCAACAGAAGCAATAGTGTTCAATAAAGAACAACATGTAAGTACTTTCATAATACCACAACAATGAAAACTGAAAAACATTTCCATTTATATCAAGAATGGCATTTTAGCTAGAATTGATAAGAAAATATGTGCTCATTGTTGTCAACGCCCAACGCCAAATAACGCGTGAAAGTATGTGCTATTGTAGCTTCGCTAGTTGAATAACGGATTTGGTTCTAGGTTTCTTGTAGAACCTTTTAATAATTTTTTTCCAGAACGCAGAAGATATATCAATGCGTGTTGAAAATGCTTGTCTTTCATAAGAAAACAATACTCTCAAAACGACACGATCAACCTTGGCTACTCCATCTCTGCACAGTCGATCATTTTCTAAGCGTGTACTGACGTTCGAGATCCTACGATACGATGTACAAGACGTTATCTAAATCTATCATGTCAATCAATGCAGATTATAATAATAATTTAATGTTTCTCTTGGGAAGAAAAGACAAATCATCAATCCACATTACTGATTTCGAAAACACCCTCCGGAACAGCCTTTTTTTCTAATCTCTTCTTTGGTTAAAGTTTCAAAAAAATAATTTCATAAATAGCAGTAACTTCAAGCAAAAATTACTCAAAAACTCCTAGTTTTTTCAAAGCATTATACACGATCTTTAAAGATCTTAATTTTCTAACATTTACATTTTTGTTTAAATCTCTATCATCAATATTGCACTTTTGCTGTGTAACGTATTTTGCAAATTCCGAAAATATGGTTTTATGTACAGTAATCCCAAACATCAAAATATCCCTATCATTATCTCAAGTCGTTCAGGACGTCCACGTCGCTTGGGAAATACTAAATTACTAATACTAAACAGGTTCATTAGGACGAGTGACCATAGATGCTCGGACTGACTGACGAATAGACGGACAGACGCATAGACGAACGGATCTATGCTCGGGCAGACAAACAGGCGGACGAACAGAGGGGCTGACAAGCAGATAGACAGACGAACAGAAAGAAGAACGCACAGACAGGAGGAACAGACGGTAGGTCGACTATAGGGATGGACAGACAAACGGAGAGATAGAGATGTTTTGCTGTGAATCAACCTTTCGGTATCAAGGACGTACAAAACGGGTTTTCTGACTACACGTGTTGAAGGAAATAATTTAATGCATACATATACTTCATACATACTTGTATAAGTACAAGACTTATCCACTTTTTTGGCATAATGTTTCCACAATACGCAAGTGTTTTATCGAATACGTTTTAAAGCATTCTAATGCAATCGATAGAAAAAATCCAAGAAAAAATTGAAACCGGTTTTTGATAAAAAATGTAAGTTGCTTCATGCGTTCGTAGGCTCCGCGGCAAGAGTCAATATATTCTTGACTATTATGCAAAAGTTGCTATAATTTTGAAAACAATTTTATATTAATTCTTTATTAAAAACATCTACCATTAATATTGAGCCAAGAAGCAAATATGCTTTCGGAATCAACAAGATGTGTACGTAAAGATAACAGTAGGGCAATGTGCAGGGGTAGAAGGCTGAAATGACGCGGCTGGAGGCTAAAAGCTCTTCGTCGCAAGGAGTGCATTGGCGAGTGACTCACGCGGCTGCTCCAGGGAGCGCACGCGTCGCTCCAGCGCTGCCAACCGCTCCTCCAGCGTCTCCTCTTCCTCCTCCTCGTCCTCCTTCCCATGCGCTTCCATCTCCTCTTCCTCCTCCTGCTCGTCCTCCTCCTCCGCCAGTTCCTCCACCTCCTCCTCCTCCCACAGCTCAGCGTGGGCGATGCCGTCCGCCCTCACGGCCGCCAGAAGCCCCAGCGCCAGCAGCAGAACCAGAAGCAGCGGCCGCATGGCTCCCCGAGCAGCACGCGCCTGTTGGAGGAAGAAGCGCGCAACTTCCTTCATATGTCCGATTCTCAACGCTCTCAATTCGCCTTCCTAACCCGGCGGTCGGAGGGGGATTGGGTGTATAGGATGCAGGAAGTGGAGCAAGGCTCAGCGTGGTTGAAGAGGAGTGGATGCGTTGGAAGACACGGACGGGGAATAGCATAGGCGAAGCGAGGGAAGGGGTCGGGGTCAGGGACGGGGACGGGGACGGTGACGGG
>BOPP01000037.1:770121-807202 GCA_017312745.1 Gryllus bimaculatus
CCGTTCGCACTGATTATGATAGATAAATAAATTCTAGGTGAACGTTGAATAACCATCTGATAAATAAATTATTCGCAAGTTGTGGCTATAGATAACAATAAGAAAGATTAATTCGATTGATCTGAATTCGGCGACGCCGCAATAGAACTCTGATTATTAAAACGTTTTTTAGATATTTTGAAAAATAGTACATACTTTCTCTCAGTATTTCTAACGGCTAAGCAATATTTTAAGATATATTATGAACCTGCAAAACTTTTTATTAACAGCAAAAAATGCTTCTGCCCTGGAGATTCGAATTATTGCCCTTACATATATCACTCTACCCACATCATTACTACTTCTACATCGCCAGCAGCACAGGAATCAACTTTTGCAATGCTTAATAATAATTTGATCATTTGCATTTGCAATTTTCAAATTTTCAGAGACTTTCATTTGCATTATTTCACGATCTAGTTTTAAAAAGAGCATATTTCATTAAGCAAAAAAAAAAAATTTTGTAATATTAATTGTTTGTTTGAAATTTTCGCAAATATACAGAGTTGGGAAAATGGGACCTGCGCCATTTTTAAATGACCTTTCTGTAAAGAAAGAAAAAAGTGAAAGCGTTTTTTCATAAAAATATTATTTTATAAATTGCATTAAACTTTAGTAGAATTACGAAAAAAATACTCGATTTTGAAAAAAAAAAGATTTTATTTAAAGGTTACATTTGGTACAGTAGATTTAATTTAAAAAATCTGTTGTTATTAATGCAATTTTGAAATATTAATTTTTTGACTTGTTTTGAAAAATATAGTTCGCAAAAAAATAAAATCTGCAAGGTTTTTACCGTACTTTTCTATACATTCGAGGGAAAAATTTTAAATCAAATTTGGAACCCTTTTTAAAAAATAATATTTTAAAAATTACCTGTATTTCTCGCAAAATTACCCAAAAACTACTCCCATTTTCGACACTTACCTTATTTCAAGATCTGTCTTTGAACAAAGGATTTCATTATGTCAAAAATATTAATATTCAGAATTGTACTTATAGGCAGACATCAAAACATTCTGAACTTTTGCCATTTTCAAAAACTTAGAGAACTGAACAATAAATTAATCAATGAGAATGAGATACTTGCACTGACATGAGTTCTTTACACTATCCAAGGGCAATGCGGAATTTTAAACATTTGGAGCCGTTTTTGTGAAAATCTTGTGTCTTTATGTAAGGTGCGTCCAAAAAATAAAATATGTTTCAAACTCACAGAGCCTCGAGTTTATTTATGTCGTACGGTGAATATAAATTTTAGAGGAAATCCGTCTCTTTTAGGATTTAACGTTGACCACAGAGAAGGATCAGACAGACGCTTTTGTAACATCGCATAATTTTTCGCATTATTTTTAACTTTTGCAATTTTCCATTTTTTGCTGCTTCATTTTGTTGCATTTTTTGCTCTAATTCTGGGAAAAATTGGAAGAAAAAAATTGTAGCTGAATTTTGAGAAAACATTCTTTTTAACAAATTGCACTAACGTCAAGCAGGAAACGAGAAGTACACGTTCTTAAAAAATGACATGATCTTTTTTAAAGTTCTGATTTTCTTATTAGATTTCATTTAAGGCTTCTCAATCTTCAGTAATGAATTATTGTAGTGTAATTTTGCAATGTTCATTTTTTTGCAGTTATCGAAAATACAGGCTTTCCCAAAATAGGACGACCACTATTTTTCCCCACAAAGAGGCGCTTAAAATATGGCGCATGTCTCATTTTCTTTGAACTCTTTGAATTTTCGACTTTTGCAAGTTTTGAAATACTACGGCAAATGACTTTGCTATGTTACTATAGCAAAGCTAGTTTAATTTACCTACTACGTTTGCGAACAAAGAGCAAAAATACTGTAATATAGGGGCGGAAATCAGCGTTTTTTGTTTTTTTACAGAAAGACGCCTTGTAAAAGAAAAAGAAGACATTGTTTCTTAATGTAATAAATTACATCCTGTAAAACATTGTGTTGTTAGAATCCACGTTTTCTTGGTGATATTAATACCCAATAAATGAGGTGGCAGAAAAATGTCTCTGTCCGTTACTCAGTTTGTGGTCTACGCTTTCTATAAACTTGATATTCCCCGACCAATCCAAACGAGCTTGAAACCTAGCGAATTTGAAAGAGATATTATGATTTTGGGGGCTATTGTACGTGAAGCTTCGAGGTGGAGATGGTGTGGGCGGGGATAAGGGTCCCGTCTAACAGCACGCCCACTTGTTGCTGCGCGTGGATCCGAGCGAGGGGTTTCCCGTCAATTCTGCGCGCATCCGCGAGCAACGTTATCCCTCAGCGGATTTCTATATTATCTTGATCATCACTTAACAAATAAATTTAATCAAGGTCGTAATGCTGTGCACCCTTGCCGCATCAAATTCAAATTCCCAGAAGATACGTTTCGCCCCCCGTAAGCACATGATACTACCAAATCAAACATTTAGCCGTATATTAAACCATGCAAATGTTAAACTAAACCAAACCCATCCCAATCCAAAACCGTAAAAGCGGTGCAGCGATGCCAAGCTTAAAATGCCAAAGATGCCCATTCCTAACAATGAATAATCTATTGTGTCCAAGCCCTTAAGTGGCCAAATGGCCGAACAAGGAGAAAATAAATGAAAAAATGCATGATTATGTTATAAATCTGTTTCAAAAACATTAAATAATCCCGATGTGTGTTAATTAAGTTTTGCTGAAAATACATGGATATAACGTTATGTGAAATTTGAGTGAAAAGAAAGGAAAACGTCATTCATTTCCGAGAATCAAAACAAGGAATGTTAGAATGTTTCCATGGATGGGAGAAAATGTGATCTGAAGGGATGCTTACCCAAATACACAACACTATAATCATCTGAAACGCAAAAACATAAAATAACATGTTTACTCTAGTGATATTTTATTTGTAATATTCCTGGTATCCATTTATTGAGTGGCACTTTATTAATTGAAAAAGAGGCATGCCAGTGAAGTTCAGTTAATGATAGAACATAAAAAACACGTGTGTAATAATATGTTAGTAGTTAACACTGTGAATTTGGTAAAGAAGTAAAAATGGCAATTTACGTTATGCGTCAGTGTTACTGATCACCTAAATCATATCACCATGAAATAACTACAAAATATGTCGTATTGTCTTATCATCAAACAGACGAGGCAATAGAAAAACGATTCAAGGTGCTCCAAATGTTGATATGGTTTGTGATATTTAGTGTGGAGTTCTGTAGATCAAAGCTCGATCCAAAGTTGTTGAGATCGATTGGTGATTCCGAGCATGATAATTTCTAAGACTATTAGTCCCGTAAGAGTAGTGTATAGAATAGTTTTCCCTCTGGAGATGGCGGTGATGTCCGGCTCGACGTCATGGATCTACCCGTCAGCTAGAGGAGTTTTCCCCAACCAGGTATCTCCCACCGGCGAGGCATCGCCCTTGCCGGGACACGCCCGATGCTCCCGTCATTTGTGGTAGTGTAGTGTATGTAAGTGTAAGTATGAAAGTGATTGAAGACCTCTTTGGTACGGTCGGAGGGAGGTGGGAATCGCTGTGCCTACGTACCTGCGTTGGCGGCGCCGGCGCTGGGCGTTGGGTGCTAGGCACTGATCGGGGGACGGAGGTCGCTAGTCGTTGGGAGGTTTGCGCTGTGTGCTGTGCGCTGGGAGCTAGGTGTTCGCTGCTGTGCACTGGGCGCTGAGCACTGCGCACTGGACACTAGGCACTGGGTGTTGGACGCTGGGCGCTGGGCGTTAGACGCTTGGCGCTGAGCGCTGAGTGCTGGACGCAGGTCACTATTCGATGTCACTGGGCGTTGGGCGTAGGGCTGCGGCGGGCAGCGCTGGGCGACTGGGTCCTGGGCGGTGGGCACCGGGCGGCGCCGGTCAGCGCTTCCTCATTAGCCGCCCCTCTGGCTCCCCTCCCCCCCAACGCAAGAGCAAGATCCTACCACCACACGCGTGTGCTCCAATGGGGTTAACTCTCCTCTCCGCCACTCTGTTAGCAGAGCCTCGTCAGGGTTTTGCCTATGTCATCCAAAATAAGTGCCCAGTTTATCCCAGCGAAAGAGTAACTCATTCCGTTCTTCACATTAAAGATTGATTAATTGATTGTGAGTGTTTCCTATCAACTACCAAGATCATTAGTTCCATAAGCGTAGTACATGTTTTTTTCGGGAGATGGCGGTGGTATTCTCCCGTTGTAAGTCGAGATCCGGCGCCGACTTACTCTTAGCGGGGGTTTCCCTCAACCAGGTATCTCCCACCAGTGCAGCAGTACCCCCCCCCAGCTAAGCTCCAGACCGCCATGAGTGGTAGTTTAGCGCATGTTAGTGTACGTGTGCGTAAGGGGTGAGGATAGGTCAAGGAAGAGGTAGGAAAGATCGCGCGCAGTCTGTGGCCCGTTCGTTAGGGTACTGCTCCGGCATTCGCCTGGTGTTAATTGTAGAAGCCAAGGAAAACTACCGATCAGAGCAGCCGGCTGCTAGAATTCTTCTCCAGACGGCGGCTGGATTCGACTTGGCCGACAAGCAAATGTCAAAAATCCTGCCGCCGTCGTGACTCGAACCTAGGACCTCCCGAACAGAGGGTCTGCTGTGACATAAGATAATGCCCTGAGCCATCTCTCGCGGTCCAAATTAAATAAAAACTTCATTTCCAACGAAAACACTGGATTCAAGTTGTTTATTCTCTGAAATGTTGGGTTCTCCCTCAGACGTATTCCACAAGGTACGCGGTTCATCAGTTTCTGAGCGGTCGCACCTATACATCCCATTGACACCCACGTTTGCAGCACATTCGTGGTGTCAAATTCTTCAATAAAACATGAAAAAATAACACTCCAATAAAAACCAATATTATAGTTGTTATTATGGCCCTTAGAGTATAAATCTCTTGAATGTATTTAACCCAGTACAGTACGTTTCTGCTCCATTCACTTGATTTATTCATTTATATATTTATTTATTACAATCCTAATTATGCTTAGTATGGCATAGGCCTCTTGCGTAACGCAGTGAGGTTTCTCATGCCACCTACATTAAAATACCAGGTGACAGTGGTAGTCCTCAGTCTGGGTTGTACAATTACACATTATTAGTTACTGATTTTCTAAATTACACTACTCAATATTACACAATTCTTTAGCGAAAGGTTTAAAAGAACACAACGTTTTGTGGCTCGATGCGACCACGTAATTAGGTGACACTAAAAGTATTTAAAAATTTAAAGTCAATATTAAATGTCTAGTTCAAACTTTACGCTAATGAAATAAATTCACAGTGCTAGCTCTAAAGAAACCGATTGTCTTTAAACCAGAAGGATCCAAAGAAGGCCCTTGAGGAACGCCAGTGGCGGAGGGAAGCGCCGTCCCACGTGCGCCCTGCTGGAAGGGGGAGGGGCGCGGGCCTGCGCAGCGCGCGGGCGTCGGCGGCGGTGGCGTCGGCGGCGCCGCCCCACTAGGCCGCGGCACCAGTCGACGCGCGCCTGCCAACGCCGACGCCGACGCCGCGACGCCACCGCAGACGACGCACGGACGGAGCGACGGCGGCGGCGGCGCCCGCGCCCTCGCGGTGGGTACTCGCCCGGGCACGCGCTGCGATAATTAAGTAATGGGTGGCCAAACAGCGGGTGTGGACGCTGGTGGGCCTAACGAGCATCTGCCTTAACGACCGCGTGTCCGGTGACTTTCGCTCCCCTCCGTCGCCCTGCCAAGGCCCCCCGCGCCAGCGGCATACGAGCCACTTGAACAGGGCTTTCGTGGCAACTGCTCGTGACTTACGGCGTTCAAGCCGAGCGCTGTATATGCTCAGTTCTTCGTTCAACGACCTAATTGAAAGAGCTTAAGGCAGAATAGGCTTGCTCTGCGTATTTTTGCGTCTCTACATTTTTCTTCTTGCCAAGGCCACAAAGAAAATATTTGATTTAATGGACGGTGTAATTATTGAACGAAATTATATTTCCCACCATCAAAATTAGCTGTATGTAAAATGAGTATTATAATAGTGTTAAATTATTCAATAACTTATGTTTATAACACAGAAGAAGCTCAATAACAAATCAGGAATGAGTGATTAAGTCAGAAAGTAGGGATGCTTTCGCAAAGTCAGACTTAGGGGATTTCCTGTAAGTTCCATTTTCAGTCTATGTGAAAAATTTATTTAATATATTTATTATGACTTGTAGTAGTTATCAATTGACGTGTATGCAAAAAGGTTCACTCATTTTTAAGTTTTACTTGTGCTCACAGTCTACAACAACCTGTACGAATTATTCCGCTAACACATCACTCGCGCTGGCTTCTTTAGTGATACTCTGACATTTGCAAAATTTGGAATTCCGGTTTCGGTTGTGGATTTAACCGTCGACAAAACGAATGGCAGTCATCGGTGTGTCTGTCCGAATACTTCCTTAATGATGCCGGTGACAGAACGATCATTAGTTTGTTGGTTTTAGTTCAATGTGAAAGTTAACTGATTAGCGAAACCCAAGAAGTCTGTGGACGCCAGACAGCTCTCTAAGCAGGATGAGGGTGGGCAAGTATCGTTGGAAGGGTTAGCTGTTTACTGATAACTTTCCCTGTTTCAGCCTTCAAAGATTTGATCGTACTGGCGACACGCCCACACGTGATGAAATGTAAGGTCACGGCTCATTAGTCTTGCGGTGTTTCATTTTCACTGCGATGAGGGATTGTTTTTTCTGTTTTAAACCAGCTCTTTCTTCTTTACGATGTTGGTTCTTAGTAAATTTTAATAGTTTATAATAATAAAATACACCAACATTTAGAAAGATGACGTCTTCTGATGTATCTCTGTGTTTGTTATATTCTTCTTCAGACTTTCTCTCGGAACTGTTGTTAAAATTTTGGCGTTCTTAGTTTGTCTTTTGCAAGACGTGATTTTGTTAGAATATCTAAAGAAATATTGATAAAGGGACAAATGAAGTAGTATAGATTCGATTGTTCCTTTAGGATTGTTTATGTCAATATTTCTGACATTCGTTTCTATATGATAAGAAACTTTTGAACACTCTAAAGTATCTTTTTGGAATCTTCTGCGAATATTCTTTTTTTATTTAATTTATCATTTAATAATCAATGCATCATTTAATTTTGTATCAGTCCTTCGTAAATAATACTTTGCTAAGAAATTTCTGAATAAACATCTCTCCTTTTTAATTTTGGAGGAATATAATTTATAAATGAAAATCATGGATCAATGTAAATTATTTTTATTTTCATTAGAAACTTAAAGTTAATTTGTTTTGTATCTTTAAAAATAAATTCGTTTCTTCATTGACTAAATATTCATTATATTTTCTGTTGACTGTGTCGATTCTGAGAAAAAATGCTCATTTGCATGTGTAACCGTTTAAAGTTGAACGTGATTCCCGGCAATTATTACTTTGGAGATGAATTTTGTTGAAAGAAACTCCAATGAATTGATTAATCATTCATAAACATTTTTGACAATGTATGGAATAGAAAGTAGTGGCTTCCTTAGGAAGTAAGTGACAGGACAAAACAAGAACTCGACAATTTTTGCTGCGGCGGTGGCAGTTTGATGTACAGAGCTTTCCGGGAGGTGGTTGAAATAATATCTTTCGATGTAACAATCATAATACTTTACACCAAATGGCTAATATTACTCTAATTTCAGATGCTATGTGCGAGTGAGTAATACTTTTTCTAGTTGTGATAATACCAGTGAGTTTCTCAGACACTCGGAGCAGACGAAGTGCAGTGGTGTTTCAGAAAAAGTACCGATATTTTGAGGACGTTCACAACTTGTACTTCTCCGCCATACTTTATATACAGATATTTAGCTCAGTGCCTAAATAAATCAAATCAAACTTTTACAGAAAAACACCTTTTGTAGGTCCTTGACATTAAAAAGGGAATTTTTCTTCCTCGCATACGTATTATAGTCAAAAGTCAAAAAAAACGTTTTGGGGGCTTGAAAAAATATGTTTTTGGTTTGGCCCGTTACAAACAACTAGTATTTAAACTTTACATAGGATTTCACCAAAGTGAAAATTCGCTGATCGACCTGACGAGAATCGAGACCTGACGAGCCTCTCGAATTTCAAACGGATCCTTTAATTCTTCGAAGTATTTTACTTGAATCTTCCAGGATATTTTCTGATTATACTCTAAAATCACTTTAAACTTGTTCTTTAATGTTTTATTTGAATAAAGCAGAGTACGCGTATTAGAACTGCCCTGGTTAAATATTCATTAAAACTCAAAAAATTCAAAAACGTTTAAAATTGTTGGGAATCCCTCTTACGACTATATCATGAAAGATTGGTATTTTTTCTAATGGAATGTGTTTCTCAAAGTTAGAATATTAAATAAAATCAAATTCAATTTCATGAAAATGAGTAGTTTTTCCGTAATTTTGAGCGTCATAGTGACAATATCCAAACAAAATGCACTGAAGATTTTTTCAAACACAGCTATTTTTATTTTGTTTTTTTTCTTGCTATAACGCAACAAATATCGCTTAATAATATGACATATCTCATATTTTAGTAATTAAAGTAATTGATCTCTCATTGATTATCGAAAATTACGAAAGTTTAACATTTTTTCGAACGAGTTCTAAACTTCCAATATTGAAGTCAGAAATTTCTTGGTTATTGCAATTAAATAGATAATTTACTTATTTCGTGCCTCTTTTGTTTGAACATTTTGTTAATAGTTTTGAATATTTTTTAGTAGGCTAATGTGTAGTTGTTTATTACATTGAATGAAATCGAGAGAATTTGTATTACAATTACGTTTATATTAAATGTTAGCATGGACATTTCATTTCGCCCTTGGCTTATCACTCTCACCACTAATCTGAAGTTTGGAGTTTCATTTTCTCAAATACCAGGGGACATTTCTTCTTTACATTTTCCCCCAGAATAGAGCAAAGTATACATATAAATGTAGTAAAAGTGGAATTTTCACTAAAAACTATGAACCTTCGGAAATTGCAATTTCGAGTCTCCGACGAATCTCTTTCGCTGAAGATCGTTTCACGGGATTTGTAAAGAATTAGTAGAATACAATTTGCAATTCTTTGTAATCCGTTACAAACAATACAGAAATAATGATCAGTTGTTTCTATGAATGTTGTTGAATGCAGTACCACTAATTACTTTCTATTATACGCGTAATACAATGAAGCGAGCCATTTTGGGAGATCCTGTAACCTGAAATTTCCTTTTATTCGAAATGTATCTGTGTGTCCGTCTATCGATCTGCCTATCCGTTTGTCGGTCTGAAAATAACTTAAGTCCAGCAGTTCACAAGATTGTCTGAACAAATACATATTTTCTGATCGATCTGACAGAACGTTGGGCATTAGAAACAGATATTTTAATATTTGTGTGTAGTACCCATGATACCCCTATGTCATTTGCGAAAATTTCTCAGAAAGTCTCTCTTTTTCAAAAAATTGTTTGCTGGAACAGAGAAAAAGTGCTGTATAAAGCGTCACAGGTCCAATTTCCAACAAAACTGTAAATTCTTCCAAAAATCTTCCAAAATTGTAAAAGTTTAATTTTTTCGACCCATTTCTAAAAATGCCGTGTTAAATGTATGTGCAAAAAGTTTCTTTATGAAACCTGTTCTGCAAAGTTAGATCTTTAATTAATGTGAAATTTGATTAATGTATTTATTTATAGTTAATTATGCGTTCAGCTAAGTTAATTAATGAAATAATGCGTTAATTTTTTTCCACATATGAAGTCTTCTAATGTAATTTTGTGTGGCAATTAAAAAAAGTAAGAAAGTAAACATGTAAAAAAATTAAACGTTTCTTAAGCCATAGAACTTACAAATAGTGTTGCTATATAAATAACTAATGTTGTATATATAAAACTAATGTTAAACATCATTGAAAAATATAGATTCGATATTGCTAAGAATATTATTGACTCTATACGGAACAAAATAGCAATTTCAATCATTTTAATAAAGACATATTTTCGAACGATAGCAGAAGTATTGGAGGTCCATAAGTTGAAATACACTCATTATCATTATACATAATCGTTACGAATTAATTTTTTTTTAAAAACAAACAACCTCAGTCCAAAAACGCAAGTTTTCAGGAGAGTAAAAAAAAACGTGGAGTGTATTTGGACAATGGTGTATTTTTCAAAAACTTCAGAAGTTTGTATATCAAAATTATTTAAAGTACAGACAGTAATATTACATCATTTGAAGAAATAATGCTATAAGTTAGTGAGCGTAATCAATTTGGAAGATTATTGACCAAATTATTGTTCTTTGTCACTGCTGTTATCATCATATTCAATGTTTTCCTAGTACACATTAGCATCTGCCACTGATGAAAAATGTAGATACAAATCCCTGTTAGCAGGTGACTAAATATTTAGACAACTTCGGATGATACCTTTGTGATGAAAATATGTTTCTCCTTTAACCTTCTCTGCTCACATTACATCACATTTCGTCTCTTTCTTTGGTTTACGTCTCTTCCACTCTGTTATTTCTACGTCTGACTTGAATCCATTTCTTAGCTGTTTCGTTCTCTCTTACTTGCTCAGGTTGTCAACACAAAAGACGTATGTGCCACAAAAACATGTTATACACTGTCACAAAACTTCCTAGACAAAAATCCTGGTTATGCAGAATAACCACATTCACAAAACATTATCATCCGTTGCAAAGTGAGATAAGCTGTGCTTGAGAAATAATCAGAGAAAAACACATTTAATGGACTGCGGTTCTTTTAATAAAATCACTGAAACTTTCGGAGATAATAAGAACGGACTGGAGATGATTTTGTTCATAACAACACAGTCAGAAAATGGCGACTATGAAGCTCTAGCAACAGTTCTAATATGTCAAAATCTCACTTTTTTATTTAGTTTTTTTATTTAAACTTCAATTGTTTGAGGTCTTTGTTATTTTCTAGCGTCACTAGTTTTCCTGTCAATAGCCTCTATACGTTTTTCCGCCTTTTGTCTCAGTCCCGCCTCCCGGATTCACTTTTAAAACTCCTTTCTAATATAGTTCAGATCTATCTTCATTTTTGACGCACTTTTCATTTCTTCCGTGAGGAAAAGTTGCTAACAGTTAGAGCTTCCTCCAGGAAAAGCTGGCGCGGGTGGTGACATTGCGGCAATGATTGTCGGTGGAGCCGCAGGGAGGCGCGGGGCACGGCAACCGGGAAATTCCTGGTAGTCGGCGATTGTTTCTTGATGTCCCTGAGTGCCTGAGAAAGAGAAGTTGTAATCCAGTCAGATTCGGCGTTTCAGTTTATGCGTTTGCAAACGATACATTATTTACAACTAATTTTTGCTATCTATTCCAAACTAAACTCTCGATTCTTCAGTACCGATTGAAATCTCGTTGTAAAGGTTAATATGTGTTATTAATTTTACTTGAGGTGCCTCTGACGGACACTGTTTCTTGCCAGTTATCGGAGTGTCGTATCATGTAAACACTTACCATGGTAAGTGTTTACTCATCACTGATGGCACGGTGTTTCCATTAGTGTCAAGAAGCACTGCCCGTAGAGGCACCTAACATTCCCATCAGTAACTATACCTTTCTTTCAAGGGTGCAAGAGAAGAGCACAAATTGCGCATAAATCATCATTATGTGTTGAATGCTAGTAATAAACGAATGCTGGTATTTTTCTTCTCAGATTACCGTAATGTACGACGATGTAAAAACTTAACTTAGAGCGGAATTGAAAACATTAAATGCCGTGGAAAGATCACTAGTCCCTGATTGGGTCCTCGTGGTCTGTGAGAGCTGCCCTGAGAAAACGTGGGGGGGGGCGGACTTTTACAGGAATTTATGCAGACATAAGTACAAGAATGTTTCTATTATTATTATTATTATTATTATTATTATTATTATTACACACAATAGTACATTCACATTGAAACATTTAATAAAGCCTGATCACTGGGCGTTTGTTTACTTACTTCACTCTTCCCGATCATTTCAATAGATTGTGAGGGAGACTCCTTTTGGTAATGACACATTTCGGTTTATGTATCGGTCATAGAATTACGCTCCTGCGGCACTTGACTCTTCATAATGGATCACTTCCTCTACGTGACATGGCGTATGCTATGTACCTTTTATGTCATTATGAACAGAAAACCAACGTACAAAATTAAAACTAGTGGTACTACAAAATAGCACAGACATTCTAGAACTGGTCAGTTTTCTAATTTCTACAGTTTTGTGTTTTGCCCTACCCTCCTGCTTGCTGCCATCTATTGCCTCCTTGCTGCCATCACTCATCGTGAGCTGAAATATGACTTTAATAATATTACAGAGGGATAATACTTCGTCGTATATGATTGTTTTGTAATCTTCATCTTCCGAACTACAGTGTTCTGTCAAGGCCCACCCTCCACCCATATTTCATATAAATTTGTGAACAATTTCAATATAATAAACTTGACGTTAATTCAAAAACTTAATTGGGGAAAAAATTTAATTTGAAGAAAAAATTCTATCTTTAATAAGATATAAGAAGACGCTGAAGAAAATCCAAACTTGTGAGATTTTCAGAGTTATCTGAAAAAATCGGACCTTTGCCATCCGTATCTTTCCTCTGTCATTGTACCCTTAAAATAAATTTCTTAAATTAAATTTTAAAAAATTTTCTTCTTACAATAAAAAATTAAGAAAAAAATGGGGCCTCTTCTGAGAACACTGAATATGTCCAAGGGGCTCCATGCTAGTACCCAAAATATTTTTTAAAAAAATCGAAATCTCAGATCTTTGAGTCGAGCCAGATCGATCCAGGAATATTTTGGGAAATATCCTATAAGTAGTTTAGACCAGTGGTTTTCAAACTTGATGCTGCTGTGAATTTTTACCTGACCGTAAGGCCATCATGCACACTTTTTTAGAATATACTTACTGTATACAAAATAATTATTACAGGTGATTTCCAATATTCTCTACTTTCATTACTAAATTGAATCAAAGTTTGACAAAGTGGGGAAACTATAAAGAACGAACGTACTGATAGTTTAGAAAATTTAATGAGATGGATAGGTTTATTTGGTGTCACACACAGCACTAATTTAGAAATGGCAATAGACATCTCTTTCTGGAGATTTACTCTTGATTTATATTGTGTCTTCATCACCGCCATGAATGAAAATACAGTTTCATGTACTTAATAAGAGGCAGAAGGAAGAACACGCAAGGCCTTCATACGAGTACATAACTCTGGATACTCATTCCTTTCGGGATACGAAAATCCGTACAATGTTGCTGTCAGATACAGTCTGACGAAAGACAATAATTTCTTCCTCTTCTGTTATGAAATTTATAAATTATTAGGGCATTATTAAGCATCATAGCATTATTGTACTTAATTATTCCCAAGTTCTCGCGCCTCCCTGGGTAGGCGCGTCTCAGTTAGAAGAACACTGATTTGGACAGTGTTGTTCTCAGAGGAACCGACGTACTCACATTTTCCCGCCAATTGATTTTTCGATATCAAAGACCCACATAATATGGATTCTATCTAAACAACGTTACCGGAATTAATTTACTACATATAGGAACAAGATGTATCCACTTTTTCGTTGCCAGGACCTGACAATTTCTTTTTTCGTTGAAAAATGTCTGTATTTGGGCGTAGGATTACAGTACGTACTCTCTTGGTATCACTTCTTTTCCGTCTTTTTATTCTTCATTTTATTCTTTTCTTGTTTTTCTTCCTCTCCTTTTTCTTTTCCTTCTTTTTCTTCTTCTTCTTCTTCTTCTTCTTCTTCTTCTTCTTTTCCTTCTTCTTTTTCTTCTTCCGGCGCATGACATGTATTATCCCTTTGTGTCTTCTTCTTCTCCCTCGAACTTTCTGTTCTTACGAAATAAAACGAGCAATTAAAAAAAATGTATAGAAAGATTTAGAAGGTAGAGAATCGTTAAATTGTAACAAAACTGAATGAAGGTTGCGCTGGCGCCTGGCCTGCCGGCCGTGGGCGTTTGCGTAGAGGCGGGCGGTTGGCCATGCGTCATTAGCGGGGCGTTAATTGTGAAGCGCGGTGGCCCGCTCGCACACGGCCGCGCGTCGGCCGCAACTCGCCCCGCCCTACCTCTCCCCGCACGCCAAGCCCCTCCCCCCTCATGCCACGCCGCACCACGCACGGCTGAGCATTAGGCGCCTCGCGGAAGCGATTCCCTCCCGTTCCGCCCTCCAGGTCCCACGCGCCCCCCCCACATTCCCTGCTACGCAACTCCCTTGTCTGGTCCCCCACCCTCCTCCCCGCTGCTCTTCTCTCGTGCCCTATGCGCTCCCCATACCGATCCCCGCATCCGGGCATATCAGTTGCTAAGGTCATTAGTCCCGTAAGTGTAGGGCATGTTTCTTGATATAACTGTGATCTTCCCTCGCTAGATGGTGAGATCCGGCGACGATCTACGGACGGTTAGTGGGGATTACCCCAACCAGGTATCTCCCACCAGCGGGGCACCGCCCCAGCAGGGACGAGCTCTAAGCTCCCGACCAATCTGCCGACATGCGTGCGTGTGTGAGGGGGCAGGGAGGAGGGCCTGTAAGTGTGTGTAAGGGGTAGAATAGGACAAGAAATGGAAATGAAAGATCGCGCGCGGTCCGTGGCTCGTTTGTGAGTGATGTGCCCTTGACAACTTAACTGTTATTTCTTCACTGTAACGCGAAAGAACAGTTATTTCGTTTATCCTATTATTGGCAGTTATCGGTTGAAATTCAAAGTACATATTGTAATCGATTGGGCCAAACCCGAACTGCAAGTTTCACTGCAGCTAATCAATCATGATTAGGAAGTGCTGAAATTATAGACTCATTAATACATAATTCGTCAACACCATGAGTCACAATATTTTTATATTTTATTATATACACTGCAATAAGATTATTATCATTTAAATTAAATGAATCCAATATGTTTAATAACTTTTTCTTTACAATTGCTGCCTAGGCGAGATGCACTAATATTTTCTTATGTCCGATAAAATAAAATCAGTTACGGTCAAATAACTCACATTATAATATTTGATATTCAACAGTTATTACCACTATAGCTGTTGGTAAGCAAACACAGTTTCTCCTTGTCATTATTGTTGTCACTCGTCACTTCACTACGCACAAGTTGCATAATCGAATAAATATTTGCAATCTGACCCAAATGACGAATCAATGTTATTTCAGTATCATTATATACACATTTGCTACTTATCATGTCAATTACTGTTCTTCCTTTATCCACATGCGTTCATTTCAGTTGGATCTCTGTCCAAACTTGTTTGGGAAAGTAGTACATACAAGCGCCGTAAGGTAGTTGCACAAGCTTTACGTTGCTACCAAAGTCATTCGTTTTGTCTGATTTAACTCTTAGCAGTCACCACAACTGTCACCAACTGTTTAAACTCATAGCAGTCGCCCCAGCAGTAGGCCATGTTATGTTGCTGATCATGGACGTTTGATTTTTCAACTATTATTAATAACTGTTATTACTATTCTACTGTTATTGCAATAGCAGTTAATGAAGAAAAATCTGTTGAGCCCATTTCTATCGTTTGTTAGGGCACTGCTCCGGCATTCGTCTGGTGTTGATCGGCGACACCAAGGAAAACTCCAGATCAGAGCGGCCGGCTGCTAGAATTCTCCCCCCAAACAAAGACAGGATTAGACCTAGCTATCTAACTATATAGTGCCACCGTCGGAATTCGAATCTAGGGCCTCCGGCTCAGAGGCAGTGCAGTGACATCCCTTCTTGACCTTCATCTTTCGACCTTCGTCCCCGACCCTTCCCCCACCTCACTCAAGTCCCTGTTTTCCTCTCTCTCCCTTTACCTTTCTATTTTCCTCTCTCTCTTCCTCATATCTCTTTTCCAATCCATGTCTTTTCCCTCTCCCTTTTTCTCTTTCTTTCCTGTCTCTCTCTCTCTCTCTCTCCCTCCCTCTTTCTCTTTCTCTCCGCACCTCATGCCCTGCTCTGCCTCCAATGTGCAGGCGGATTCTGGGCGCTCCGCAACAGGTGCGTTTGCACGCTTAAATACGACCAACGAGTACAGCGGGCGCGGAGGCAGAAGCGCCCTCACTGCGAAGGACCCTCGCATTCGCTCTGGATGTCGTGCGTTGGGCGTCGGTCAATGTCGGACCATCGACCTAAATACCAAATGCGCTCATTATGAGGATAATAGGTAGGTCGAAGAGGAGAATTAACATTGAAATGTTAAGTAGTATACTTTTCCTTGAGATGTGGTATTTTCACTTCCCCAAGCTCTGTTCTGGATTTAGATCACCCATTAAAATTACTTTGTCAGCGTAAGTAATATTGCTTTTAGAAGGTTCTTAGAAAGTAGTTTGATGGTTTATAAATGGAAATAATTTTGCAATTTTCTCAACGGAAAGAGATATTTGATTGGCGAATGGGTCTTGTGAAATTGGTTCTAAAATATTAGCATGGATTCGTCTTCCATTTAAGTCAAGCAAAACCCAGCAGACGTCCTGGTCTCTTTCTCTCACTCTCTTCTTTCTCCTCTCTCTTTGGTCCTTCTCTCTCTTTTTTCCATCTCTTCCTCTAACCCACCTTCACTCCAAGAATGTGTTTTGCATTGAATTAACATGGATAAAGTGAATGCATCAGCTGACATCGGTGCACAATTCCGAGTTGAGAATACATTGATGTTTATTGCTCAAGAGAAATTTTATTCTTGCAGATCGAACATAACTTTTTTGTTTCCAATTAGTTGCGTGTTATTGTTAGAAGTATTTGGCCTTATTTATCTTATAGGATGTCAAATAGTTAAGTATGATTATGCTGTGATACAATATGCAAAAATATTTTAATATTGCCTCATTATATGAACGAAGTAAATGAATAGTATAAGGGGTGGATTCGTCTTCTGAATGACATTTCTGCAAAGTAAGTGAAGACATTCCTCCTGTAGCAACTTAACGAATTTCAGAGACCTTGAGTTGCTGACAGTTCTGGATTTGGCGATCCGTAATCGTCGCAGGTCTTTGCCATTTTAGCTCGAACAACAAATGCCCTCGACCTCGGAAGTGTAACTCGAGATGCGCCAGGGCTGCTTCCAATCAAAGCAAAGCTTCAATCGATTCCGCTGCGTTTAACTGCGATGGACGATGTATTAAGGAGCCTCATCAACGTAGGCAGTACTTGCAAAACCATTTTTTTTCGTACAACTTCTAATTTTGTATTTTTCACATTTAATAACAACAATTAACACAGATATCGAATATAAAATTAAAATCAAGATATTGTTCCGTAAAAAGAAAAGATGCGCACTGATGTGATGCGTCAGCATTTTCTTCGCTTACAGACTACTCGTACGTAATCCTCATACTCGAAATAGCAGTTGCATCGAAATAACACAATTCATCATTTATTTGTTTCTAATTTCGAAACTTCTGAAAGTGAAAATTAGAGTAAGATATATTTCGTATGTGTCATCAAAACAAAATTGTCAATTTCATGCATTCTATTATATAGATAGTATAGATCTGAGATCTTACCTTACCTTACCTTACTTATTGATTGTTACTTTATGTGTAGGGGAAACTGTAGCACGAAACCTTCATAACTAACATCATGTCGCAATATCAGTGCCATGAACATAATACAGTTTTACTTTCGACATAACTTCAAAATAAATATTGACTATTATTGAGATATTGAATTATTAAGCGAATGGGGGAAATAACATCAGAGTAAGTTAACATGGAAATTATTTGTTCGGTGCCTTTGCGACCGTATTTCTAACATTAACATATGATGAAGTAAATTTAGCACCACGAGGTGTTTGTCAATATAAACAAGCAAAACGAGATCGGAATGAACAGCCAGCGCAAGATGGATTATGGAGGGCGGTGGGCAACGCTTATATGCGCTCTAATTTAAAATTAAATTGAGTAATTTCGCTGCCCCGTGGGCTGCGCTAATGGCGTTTGGGGCAGGGGAGGGGATAGTAGGCTGGCTGCCTCGATGCTGCCTTGGAGCCACAATTCATCGAAACGAAATCATGTGGCGAATTGATACCTCATCATATTTCAAATAATCTATAAGTGTAATATTCCAAGGATGAATTAATAAATATACATTGAAGTAAATCAATATTTCTCCTCTTTTAATAATATACTTTAACCACGTATATTACTGCCTCGTATTAGGCCTGCCATTAAAGTAAATGTTAATTCCTTTTATATTTACCATTTTACAGTATGTTCTTATTTAATGGAGTGGCTAGCTCTGGTTTTTATTTAATCTCTAGGCGTCAGTATACTTCCGCTTCTCAAGGTTCTACTCTTGTCTTCGTGTGCTTGAAAATACCACTCATACGAGTATTCGAGTGGTGAATAATTTCATTATCGTTAGGAAATGTTTGTCTGTTTGTACTGTTACGGATAAATTAAACAATTTACAAAATTTTGTTTATGAATTGCCTGCGACATTATGCCACAATTAATATATTTCAAATTTCTTCCTAATTAGTTTTACCGTTCAACGATGTTTTTTTATGTTCCTATACTGTTTGTTTGATGGCCATCGAACTTCTACAAACAAAACACATATAGCAATTCTTTCTCAATTTTAATGTTAACTTAAGATCTTAACATAACTTGGCCTTAATATAATATTTTCATTAATGTCTTTCTGTCACTTATTGCCTAAACTTCCCTTTTGAAGAACTACAGCAATCTTGGCGTTGATAATTACGGCAGCGGCTGTTCCATATTCCCATCTGGAGCTGTTCTTACATCCACATGAAATTTTAACTTACAAATTCCTACTCTTATTCGTGACATAATTATCTCACGAATATTACGGTAATTTCTCCAATAAATTGCATTTAAATTACTCCCCTTTTCTCTCATTTATGCGTTCACCACATGTTGTTTTTCTATCTCCAAGAACTAATTATAAAATATTTCTACTTATGACTCTGACGGCAGTCCTCTGTTAACAATATCCTATAATATTCATCTGCGTTATTTCCAAAAAATCTAAAGTTTCCTAAAATGTACTACTATTTGGATTTTCTGACGCCTCATATTCTCAATGTCTCAGTTTCATTTGCGTCATCACCCAATTCATTAAGCATCACCCTATTCATTTCGCAAGCTATTTGACATTAAAAGTTTTCCTTATAAATGCCAAAAATCCCTTTTCCGATTTGCCTTGTGTCAATATACAATACATAAGTGTTGATCTCGTCTCATTTTCCAAGTGATCTGCGAGCTTAATATTTTAAGGTCGAATGCATAGGCTACACATGTTACTTAAATGTGTCCTTGTGACTAATAAACCACTAATTCTGAAATGAATGAGTTGGTGATTGTTGATTCTCATAAGGACGTTGACCCATGTACGATATGCGTAAATGCCTTCTTGGCCTCTTCTCACTGATTTTAGGCTACATCTCTTCGCTACGCTAAGAGTTGACATCAACGCTTTTTTTAAAAATATTCTTCATTTTTAATCCTCCTCTACATCCGTTACTTCTTGTAACGGATGATCCATTGAAAGACAGCATTATTCAAGAACCTTGTAATTGTGGAAAACTATAGTGATATAGAGATTTTTACGATCGATTTCCTCTAATCATTCGATATACATTATTTTTTCAAAGATAGCTCTATCTTGAGTACTACAATCTAAGGCTTTTTATCTTCCAATTTGGTGCATCTTTCCAGGTCTCCTAGTTGTAAGTCAGTTACAATGGACACGACTTACCTTGTTTTGTTCCCTTAAGACAAGGTACTAATTTTTCTAAGTGGCGTAAATTTTTAATTTTTTAAATTTGCTAATTGGTTGACAATTTTATCTTATAAATATGTTTATCGGCTGAGGTAGCTCAGGACATCATGTTTTGTCACTGCTAATGAGCCATGTACAGCTCGTGATCTGTTTATCAAATTTCTTTTGTTGTTTATACAACTAAGAACTGAATTAGGGATTAAACATTACTCAGATATTAAATAAAATGTATTGTCCAATTTGCTATAAATGGCGAAATTACCGTTAGAATCAGCTCAGGGCTCATCAGCTGATATCATTCCAGTCCCTCTGATTGGGAAGTCCTAGATTCGAGTCCTGAGGGTGTCAGTATTTTGGACACTAGCTACATATCTGAGACAAATTCAGTCACTACCTGAAGGATAATTCTAGTGACCGGCTGCTCTGATCGGTAGTTTTCCATGGTTTCTCTGATCAACACCGAGCGAATGCCGGAGCAGTACTCTAACGAGCGGGCCACCACCCGCCCGCGATCTCTCCTGCCTCTTCCATGTCCTATCCACGCCCCTTATACACACACACACTCACATTCGTTGCATGACCACAAATACCGGGAGAGCGGTCGGGAGCTTAGAGCTTGTTCCGTCTGGGGCGAAGCCTCACTGATGGGAGATACCTGGGCGTGGAAAAAAGCAAGCCGACGTACATCGGCGCCAGATCTCGCCTCCTAGCGAGGGAAGATCACAGCCACCTCCCGCGATAAAAAGTTGCATTACACTTACAGGCCTAGTGATCTTAGCAGTTGACGTGCTCGGAAACACTAATCAATCATTTAGTCCACTTAAAATTTTATCAAGGCTCAATTCTTAGAAACGAACTTAGTTCTAAATTTGAGGTGTACTACCGGGTTGATAATATTTGTATTGTGATGAAACCGTTCGCCGTCACCGAATGAGCACCTACTATCCCTTTGCCAGTCAATGGAGAGCAGGTGTTTATCATGATCTAGGGATTCTCATGGGAAGCTCTTCCTATCGTCTAAACCCCCACGCACACCTGTATTGCCAGGATTGAAAATAGGAATATCGGTAATACTGACAACGTAGCAACTTGTTTGGTATTAGTGCATATTTAAATATTATTATTAATAAATTTGTCAATATTCATGGACGGCCAAAATTTGCGCAGAGCAAATAACTTCATAATTGTAATAAGTAATTTATTAAATATCTTCTTTTGACAAACACATTACGTTCATAGTTAATATGTAAATTTAATTACTTACTAATCACTTGAGTGAAGAATTGTGCTTCCCGCATTGCTCCCTCTTCTCAGCGTACGAACGAAGATATATTTTGGCCAAGATTGCTCGCCTTTTTTTGCTGTGGAGCTGGCAGTGGAGCCGCCTCTGACTCCGCCCCCGTTCCCCTCCCGGACCGCTCAGCTACTGCTTCCTCTGCCGCCGCCGCCGCCGCCACCGGACCAGTACGATCGCTGGTTGCCGTAAATTTTTAGTTTGCGTACGTCAGACATGCGCCTGTGTAACCTTCGTTACCGCCTGGGACGCCAGGCGCTCTTGCGACCGTTGACCGCTTCCCCTGATTCCGCTCTCATTTCCCCTCCAAATCCGGAAAGGAGTGTGCAAGTTGAAGATGCGCCAGTTGAGGAATAGTGGCTTTATAAGACAACGTGTGTGTATGATGTTTTCTATCAATCAACCGATTTTTTTATTACGTGAATATACTTAATGTTTTACTTATTACTTTATTTCATTTCCTTTTTTTTAAATTCTCGCGTGTATAACGTTTGCCGAAGGGCAGGGAATAGGAATATGTTTGAATGGCAAATCCTTTGCTTGTTTCGTGTTGTATAATGTTTTACTGTATCATTCGTTTTTTTATTTAAGGTCGCATCAACATATAGGTCATTAGCGTCTACTATTGCATTTAACGCTATGGTAGTTGAGAGGATGAGATGATATGGTGATGCTAATGGGTAAATAGGAGGAATACAATACAAACATGCTCGAGGTGGGACTTTAACTCGCGATCCTTCGGTCCGAGATCGCTACGGCACTACTTCCTTAACGATCTCTGCCAACCGGACCAGCTTTTTATATAATTTTTTATTTGTAGTATGTAGAAAAAAATTAAATAAATAGTATATTAGTAATTCTGAACCGTCAAATCTCTGATGGATGGATAGCGCTTTAAAAAACATGAGTGTTTGTCTTTAAACCTCTTAACCTGGGCTTGGGAAGTTTAGGTTATTGTTCTCTTTAAGAAGACGCGATTACTGAATCAACATATTTGGATTCAAAAGGTTTAATTTTACTCTCGTTGAACAAGTTAAAATATTACTGATTTATTTCCTTTTAATGTATCATTTCTTTATTTCAATAGATTAAATAGGAATTAATATTGCTTTTGATGCAATGACAGTCCACCGATTTTTCCAAAATACTGCCATGGGCCAGCAATGCAAAAAGAGCCTGGAGAAAATTTTTATTACCCTCACTTTTAAACTGCGCGCCAGTTGCTGTAGACCCAGCGCCCGCGAAATCTGGATTGTCATTTACCTTGTCCGCGACCTCGGCATGCATACCCTAAAGCATAAACCTTAACTTCTATTTTCACCTTGCATGTTGTTACCATAATTTGTATTACTCCGAACACTCGTGATTAAACCTTGAATGCTGAAGTAATCCTCTAACCGAAGACCAGGAAGTATACAACTCTTTGCCTAAGAACATACACGTGAATTGCATTTTTCCCATTCTTATTCAATTATAGAAGCAACATTACGAAAAATGAGTGAAAATAAAATATTGTTACTTAAAGACATTTAACAGTGTTATCGCTTGTATAAATTATGCACTGTTATTCATCCGTTCGTTCAATCTTCTCTCATCTCGTGGAAGGGCTGGCTCTGAGCTGCCATCTGAGCGCGCTCTGTTGTTTCAGGGATGCGGCCGTGCGGTGCCGGTCAGCCAGCTGAGCAGGGCTGAGCGAGACTGAGCAATGCTGAGCAATGCTGAGCGAGGCTGAGAGAGGCTGAGCGGCCATGGACGCGGCCCTTGATGGGTGAGTAGCGGGGCGAGGCATTGTCTTTAGGAATAGCATGCACTTGCCCAGCGGTTCATTACGGGGTCCGCGGTTTCTTAATCAGATTGCTCGCCTTCCACGCTGGCGCTTTGCCGGTCGATTCACGTGGTAGTTGTGGGGAGGAGATCACATTGTGGACGTTTCCCATGACTCGCTCCCCCATAACTCCACTTCGTAGATTCTGTGCACATTACGCGCAAGGAGACATTGCATGTCGATTTAAGAGAGGCTTGTGATTGAGAGTATTCTAATTTGTTCTATTATGTGATGATCAGAGTACAGGCAGTAGATAAATGCATTTGAAATAACGTTGACATTATGATGAAAAATCTGAGGGCCTAAATCTGTTTGACGTGTTAACATATCTATGCGAGAACAGTTAACCCTGTTTATTTTTTAAGCGTTAGAATATAGAAAACGTAACCAATGTAAATCAAATGAGTGATTGTTTGATTATTCTAATTAATTTGAATAATCAATACATTAATGGACTTCCAACTTACAGCTCCATTATTTAACCAAGCGCGGTTCAACGAGGAGGAAAATGAGGAAAATTTCCTCCTCGTTAAAATTTTTCTGAAACTATTAATTTTAACTTGTCACAAAACTTTCAAGCAGAAATATGTTCGGATGATCATTACAAACAATAAAATCGTAACGCAGCATGAGCTAAGTGTGGCCTGCGGCATTTTACAAAATCTGTAATGACACATTCGACCAAACATTTTTAATTTCTCCTCCCAAAATTTGTCTGTAGTTTCGCACCTGATTTAATAATATATCTGATGAATAATAATCATAATAGGAGCGCGAGTTCTGAGTATTCGGGCGTTTGTTTGAATACAGGGATCAATAGTTCAGAGTGTACCTTTTGTGGGTGGCGCGATGGGAGCGTGGGCTGCGCGTGCCCGCCTACGCAAAGCGTCTGGAGTAGGCAGGCTCAAACGGCCTCAGACGAGCGCGAGCGCTCCCAATCGCACTCCGCGCCGCTCATTGGCTGACAGGAGACGCACGCTTGGGGGGCGGTGCGAAGTGTGGAAAGGGCCTTCAGACTAAAGTGACTTTCAGATCGATTTGGCGCACGGCTCGTGAACCGCAGAACCAGTGATAAGTTCCCAGTGAGGAGAAAATTTGCATTGGGCGCAAAAAGCGAGTTGCTATGTCCGTGAGTCATTTATCAACAGTCGCATAACAATTAAAAATTGACGATGACCCAAAAGTGTTTTTTATGTCTTTTTTTACGCAAGGATTTACGGTTTCATTGTTTATGACTTTCATTATTAGAACCCTTTTTAATTCTGATTGTTAAGACATTCAACGGTAATAGGACGTGTACAAAACAATTTGGAAACTGACCATGCACATGTGTTCCTGGAAAGTTTGGTGTTCTCTTCCAGCTTGGCCTCCTCGTAAACACGTTGAAATTGTATTTTAGTATCTGTCGATGTAGAGAACAGTTGTGAAATTACAGAAAAATTATGAATTAGCTCTTCAAAGTTGTTGTGCTACAACAGCAGATACTTTCCAGCATATTTCTTGATTTGCAATTTTCGAAAATTTGGAGAGTTCAACGAAAATGAGACCAGTGTCATCCTTTTAAGTGTACCTTTTTTCCATTCAAAGAATTGAAAGAAAAAATTAGAACGGTTTTCGAGAATTTGTTTTATTATTATTATTATTATTATTATTATTATTATTATTATTATTATTAGCGTATGCGCCACTACTGACTACACAACACATTTCTCTCTCCGAGGCTCAGTTGTATTCTATCGTGGAGAGATCGTGTGAAATTGTAGGGATCAGCCTTTTGGCTGCATGTCTATTTTCAACATTACAGTTGTGGGAAGACAGCCAAAAATGATTGCACTTTGGCAATTTTTAATTAATCTGACATTTTAACGAACATCAGACATACACCATTCACTTAAGCTTGGCTTTTGCTATCCGAGGGTAGAGTTTAATGAAAAAAAATGGTGCCACTTTCGAGAAACCTTTGAAAATGTGTTTGAGGCTTCAAGTTTAGTACCTTCAAAAATCCAAATACCCGACTGAAACTCCCCAAGCCTTGAGTTTGTTGGTCGATTGGAGAAAATCAATTATGGAGAAAACCAGCTGAACGGTTTAGGACCTAGCGTTGACAAAGAACGAAAGTTTTGCCGTCAATCGATTTTTCGTCATCAAGGACCCACAAAATGGATTACACTTCATCACGTGTTAGAGAAAGTAATTTACTATATATTCCAACAGTATTCCACTTTTTCGTTAAAGGACCTGTCAATACATTTTTATGCCGAAAATTGGCCGTTTTCCTGCACACGATTACATACCTTTTACTTCTTACGAAGTAAGCGCGAAAAAGTTAAGAAGGAGTTGGTCATCTCGGTGTCCCCGAGAAGAGGATGGCAAGTACAGAAAATGATCAAAATACTCATACATACGATGTTGCCATATTCCAGAAACCGAATTTTTTAAACGTACTTATGCAAAATACTTGTTAAAATAAGAATACTTCATTACGTATTTTGTCAAATTTTTATTCAAAATTTAAATATAAATAGTTTCCTGTAAGAAATATTTTCGACGTGACTTAAAGGAACTATCATATTCATGTATAATTTTTTAGATACGTGCTAGCCTGCATGCATGTAACGTGCCATGTGGCTTAGTCATATGTCAATTGCCATGTGGCTTTTACGATACCAACAGTAAAAGGATGAGAAAGAAGTTCATTTTTCACGGTCTTAAACTCACTAATCCTATTTATTGCTTTCGAATTATATTTGCATGGTAATTAGTATGTTTGCGCTCTCCGCCAAACTCAACAAACTTATCTTCAACACTTGCGATTGACAGCTTTCTTTACTAAAGCCGAAAGGGGAAAGAAAACACACTTTTTATTTTGTTTTTGCTGAGAAATACTTAGTTCATTCAGTAAATACTTAGTTCATACAGTAAATTTATTATTTATCTGTATTTACAGGCTAATTGAGTATTAGTATTATTTACAGGCTTACTTGCTAATCTTAAATACAAAACGTACACATTACAATGCGGCGGGGGAGGATAGCCCATTTTGAATCCTCTGCCTGGAGCTAATTCAGAGGATATCTTTAGGGAGATATGGTATGGGTATTTGTTTGGATTCGTGTGTGGTAAGGTGGAAAGTTCGAAAGATGATAGGGCTGGAATTTGAATTATAATAGATAAGTTATAATGAAGTTGGTTGCCTGATACATAATATATTGAAGTTAAATTCGTTCCGGAGTTGAGTGTTGGTTATGTACCAAGGGGCGTAAGCAACTGTTATGAGGAATTTATTTTATGGAACTTGGGAACTTGAAGTTTATGGAGGTTACTTGCAGCAGAATGGGTCCAGATAGGGCTGGTGTACAAAATAATATGCCGAAATAGATACGGCGCTGCCTACTTTACTGCTCTTCTTCTGCCAGGAACATTGCTTCCCAGGATGCGCACCTAGCTTTGGGCTTTATCCGAACCCATTCCCTCACACAAATGGGGGAATTCAGGTTGGAAGGCGGATCACACCGGAACGCAGGACCCATGACGGGCTCCTCTCTACTTAGGCTTGGATGGGGCACTCTGCCAGCTCTGAGTTTCCACGTTAGAGTTGAGTTAAACGTCACTCACAATATGTCGGGACGAGTCCCTCTTCAATTGTCTGTGAGTATCGGGCACTGCCACCACGAAGCCAAGAGCCCATCTGAGAGCCTCCCGTACCAAGGCCCCGGTAGCCCGAGGCCCTTAACCCGTCAACCCACGGCCTCCACTATTAAGCTGTCGATGTGTGCCGGATTCTAGGCAACGTGACAAGGGGATTCACACTCCGCGTCGAACTTTTATATATGGGTCTGTGAACAAGTTCCTCGACCAAACCTGCCCAAAGATCGACGGGTAGTGGCCCAACGAGTGGGTCATGGCCGAGCTGGACACCTTCTCATTGCGCCCTCCTCAGCACTAACGACGTGAGTATCGTCGAGAAACTCAGGTCCAGGTGGACGTTTGCAACTGTACTAAGAGCCTCCGGTCTAGCGTCCCTCCCTCCCCAGTGGAATACAACACGCGTAGTGTTAACATGTCCTGCGCTCGAGGGCGATCGCCGTTCTGCTGCCTTGTAGTCCGCTCACAAAGGCTTCTTCTCTGCAGCAGGACGGTCATCCACTCCCCAACACAATGTGGCTCGCGGGCGCAATCCTGGCGCGTTTCATGTAGATTGCATTTTTGTGTACAGGCGGTCACTTCATGCCCTTTAATTTAACTTTACCACCCCAAACATGATCAATATCCTAGAAGCGCTTCATTCATGATTTGTATTGTGTATTATGTGAAATTCAATTAGTTTTTAGTCATAGGTGCTGCTGGGATCGCAACCGCAAATCATGTCTCTTAGCGCTATGTTGCACGAGTTGTATGACGTCGTTCGTAGAATTTACTTATTGTAATGTATTTACTGTATTGCATTCAGTAACAACATTCAGTAGTAACATTCATTCAACAACTGAGGTGCATAGGTTTTGCGAAGAGGTTGCTGATGAAAATGAGACCAAACTCGTTTCTATTTATGCTGCACTGATGAAATTCACATTTAATAAACATCTCTTCGTCATTTTAAGCACAAACATTACATTTTGAACTTATGAAATGAAACTGTAGGAGTTCTATAGAACACGATCATTATCTTCTAATAGAGTATTTTCCTGTCTTTTGCAATGAAATCATAATCTAAATCATGTCTGTGCTTGGTAGCGTTCCTTTTCTAATATTACAGGTGGTTGCTGTAATGGTCAATAAAATCTACGTACTCAAAACTCCCAAATCAATTTAAATTGAAAGGCAACATAAATATTAAAAAATATAATTGTTTCTTTCTTTCTATAAAATTAGAGAAGAAAATAAGTTTACCAACGACTAGTTTTAAAAAATGAATTATTTTCATTCTTTTACTACACACATTATTCTTTAATATTCAATTAATGTTATTTTTTCGAATGTACATTAAAAAAACATTTCGAAGACTTATTGTGTGTCTTCCAAGTCCCAGCTTTCTTTCTATAGAGCGAGAATCGTACACCCGATTTTGAGGGAAAGGAATATGCTTCATAAATCATTGGTATATCTTTACCTCACCCTTGTTGACCCCTTCAACCTTATACCTACATACATTACCTGTACCTGCTGCTCTGAATAGTTAGAAATATTCGATCTGTTTATGAACACATTGCCAGATGTCAATTTCTCTTGTCCATGACACTTCAGGGGAAAATATAATACCTATATTCGTGCAGGTGTAATTGCATTGTCACATACCAGGAGTACAAGACCTTGTAAATACCTAGAAATATGAACAGACGACTCCGGTTATAGTGAACTCGGATATAATGAACCATCGGTTATAGTGAACTGAAGACACTGGTCTCTTTTCACTTACATTACAAATAAGCATATAAAGACCCTGTTATAGTGAACCTAAAACTCAGTCATAGTAAACGTAGGAAATGCCATCCTGGAAATTAATTCCCTCCTTGAAAATAATATATCGCTTCAGTGCTACGAATTCCAATACTTGGCAGCTTGAAAAAGTGTCGGCCAAAGGCCAAAATACAAGTAGTGTCTCCTGGGGTGAAGGTAAGAGACTACCAGACTGGCACTCAGTCACTCAGTCATTATGCCATTCAGTTTCACTGCGGGAGCGTAGGCCGTTGATGTCAACAATTGGCGGCGGTGACGCGCGATATTTTACTTCAGTATCAATTTTGTTGTTACTTGATATTTCGCGGGTCAAAGCGCGTTGAATTCTACGTTGGGGACAGGAAACATGCGATTGCCACAGCCTGATGTGTCCGTCGCGAAAAATCTGTCAGTATCATTAGCCACTTGCGCCATCCCGCTACCGAAAGCATCTCGTATATTATTAGGCGAGGAAAAGGCTTTCAAAGATGGGACGTTCTTCCAACAGTGCAAGATGCATTGAAGGGTGTCAAGACTTCATTTCGATTCTTAGACACCTAGGACAATAAAGAATCAAGTATGGAGAAAGCATGAACAGTGGAGAACGATCCAGAGAAATTACCAATGAAAAAGTGCGAAGCAAACAATTGAAAAGATATTGGTTTTTTAAGGACAATTAAATATGTTGACTGTTTCAGTTCGTTCTATTAATTTATTGTGCTGTATCTCTATATTAATAAAAGCAATCTTTATGGAGAAATTCTCTTTAATTTTGATATCCTCGGATATAATGAACAAAAAATGTTAAGTCCCCAGAAATTCGCTATAACCGGAGTGGACTGTATTCCCTATTAACAATTTTGCGGCGCTCTTCCGGCTAAGCAGTTGATCGGAGAAATAAATATAAAATGTAGATAAATTTTGTCTTTTTCATTTCATTTCAGATCATTATTAATGGTAATTAGGACTATTTAAAATTATTTTTAGATAAAGTAAGATAGTTCCTGCATTTTAAAGTGTGCCAATTTTCTCCACAGCATTACAATATTTTCGTGGAGAAAGTGAAGAGAAATCGGAGCTCTAAAAACCGTTGTGTGATATCGACAACAAAGAAGTACTTGAATTCCTTTGAAAACGTTTTACATAGCATTATGATACTAGCTGCTGATAAATAAAAAGGAAAAAATTGAGAATGTTTTAAGTTAAAGTGGATTTTTGCAATTGTTAATTCACAGATTCTATTCCCTGAAAAAAGTTGAACATCCACTGAAAACTTGAGAAATATTATTGAAAACAAGGAATTTGGACTTATTCATTAAAAATTGTATTTTCATTCTTCCATTTAAAATTCAATGGACAGTGAGAAATGAACAAGTGGTGTATTAGTCCTTGATGTTTTGTTCCAAAGTCAAAAACGCTCTCAGAACTGGCTTACCTGCAAGTGGCACCTCCAGCCATTGGAAGTGGAAGTCACCTACAGCCACACAATTTCATTGAGAGATATTGCCTGACATCCAATGGAATGCATGAATTCATCCAGGGGCATATACAATATGTATTTAGGGAGGAGCGACAATTTCAGTTCAAACCCTCAGAGATATTTTAATAATGTTATATTAGTATATGAAGTGAACACATAGAAATTATTTTGAATAAGTTGAGTGAAATTACAAACAACTGTTGGCAATGGGGGTCTTGGTCTCTGGCATTTCTCCGAGACCTTTCTTGGATATGAGAGGATATGCGTTCTTGAAGGAGGCCTTGCGTCACTCGGCGCTGCAATGTGGGGCGTGGGAGTTTATATTAAACAAAGTACTTAATACTGAACTACGCTAAATGAAACTTTATTATAATTGCGGATTTGAATCTTATGTGGTTAAATACATTCATGAAGTTTCAAGTCATAATATTTCATTTATTACTTTTGCGAAGTAACTTGATATTGCCTTCCATACGGAGCTCGATTTTACACTCCTTAACTCACACTCCTTAACAAGGGGTTCGTGGTTTCGAGGGAAATATGAAAGCGGTTGAATGATGCCACATGTTCGCTTATAGAAGGACTATTAGAGGAAATTATGAAGGAGAATTTTCGGGGGAAATATGAAAAGACCAACCGAGTCAAGTTTACATCTTATTATCTTGTTCGTAAGTAAATCTGGATCAATGACATTCGGTAAAAAATACAATTACGGACGTACCATGATCATTAGAACCCTTATACCAGCCTTCATGCGTAAATATAATCCTTAATAATCTTCCAGCACTATTACAGTGTACATTTTTTTGCGGAGTGAGGAGAGAGGTACGCCTTTATCTGCGTGTGCCGCCCCGCGCCATCACCCTCGTGATGTCGAGTGATTGATTGGCGGGCGATTGGTCGTGACGCGGGCGGCGGCGGCGGCGGCGGCGGCGGAGCGCGCGAAGTGGCAATTCATCGCTCGCGGAGGATAATTGGGACCCTCCCCCCCGTTCGCACGTTCTCCAAAACAATTATTTATATTTCGCCCCAGACGCACCAAATTGGCTCACAGGTTTCATGAGTGTACCTCACTCGACCACATGCGCTCATTGGATTCTACGTCAGTCGACGTAATTCGAAGAACTGCGCCTTTGAAATTGTTATTTAATCTCCTATTATTACTTTCTGGTATGCGTGCGTGTATACTAATCTTACGTACGTAGAGAATCATTTTATCTTGCAACCCATATCTGAGAGTACGTGGTGTTGCGGTAATTTGGAAAGCGCGTATCTTTTCCGCCAGTCAAGATTCAGTTGTACCTCGCATGTCAGGACGACTGAGGAGGAGGTGAGCGTCAGGTCTTATGCTGCAGGAACTTTTCTATTTTTATGTTTTCTCATCCAAGACACAGGATCGTGGTTCACAGAAAGGAATTGTTTCCGACTGGGCGAGGCATGCAGAATGGGGTGGGCTGGGCTGGGCTGAGCTGCTGCACGAGCGGGCAAACAAAAAAAAATATTTCTGCTATTCTGTCCAGAATTATCTATAAGCAAACATCATATTAAAGATGTGTAGGGAAATTGTGACTGACTGAACAATTTTTAACCGACGTGTCAATATTTATTTAATGAAAGCCGGCTCGGAGATAAATAGAAAAGATATCTTTTGAAACATCATAGCCAAGCTCTTTATTATTTATAATGATCAGAGATATGTTTAATTTCATTATCTATATGTACACTCAATTTCAGGGCATATTTGAGAATGAAAATTTTGTCGATTCGATTTCCTTAAACTTGCGTTCTCACATATGGTATTGAAAAGATATTCACTATTTTCTCCAAGGTTTTTACGAGGATGAACGAAGCGAGAAGAAATGCTCACTGACAAAATATGTTCGTTCTCCTTCTTCCAAATTAAATAACCGCATCTCTCCCATCCTTAAACCTGACAGTAATACTTGTCGGAGCGTCGATAAGTGAAAAGGATTCCAACGATATTTCGAGTGGTTTCCAAATGTTCGCAGGAGCAGGCGCTTCTGGACATGAGTTGAGATAAAATACATACTTTCTGTAGTATTCGAGTAATTACGTCCGTCCTTCCGTTCCTCACAATTAGACCGCCTCCTGTCCACCAATCGAGACAAATAACGGGTTATTTGACGCGTGTCGATCTCCAGTTGGAGAGCCAGTGATTTCTTATTGGATCAGTTCAGCACATTCTAAAAAAATTCTCCAGAAACGCGTCTTTGCGGTTTTAGCGCTACGATCTAGTAGTGGCCGCGCAAACCACTACGGTCGCCGCCTCTTGCAGCAGTGATGACAGGGAAATGTGATGACCAGGCGATAATTGACAGAGGTTGCTAGATTGTATCACCCGGACGCCGCTGCTAATAGCTTGTGGTGCAGGGCTTGCATCACCAGGAAGGAAATTATCGTTGATAGGTTATTTGTAGTTTATACGATAGTGCTGTTGGGATAACTCCCTTTCAAAGGATAATTTCAATTACAAATTTGTATTCTAATAAAAAAACTATGAGAATGGAACGGTATATTTTAGAATAGAATTTTGCTAGTGTATAAATTTTCTTCCATAAGCCACCTAATAATGCACTGAATAAATGTACTTTTCTGAACACCTCTTCTGGGAGCGTTTGAATTAAGTTCTCATGACCATGTTTTGGGGTAGGTAATCACCGTAGTCTCAAATGAACATTTGACAAAAATAGTTGTAACCATACATTTTTTTTGTATTTTTATCATTTAATTTTAATACATAATAAATTATTCTATTGTTATTCATGTACCATGCCGGAAGATGAAAGATCTCGACACTATATGTTAAACTACAACGACTGTATGTTTACAGTTTTTGACTTAGAATTCCGTAATATAAACTTTTAGCCCAAGAAAATATTTATAAAACAGTTTCCAATGTCGGCGACGCCACATTCAGCTTCTGTGGGCCAAAATACAAAGTATAAAGAAAGTTATTTACTGTTGCTGGAAATTGATTTCAAAGCAAATACACGATCTGTGTTCCTCTGATACTAAAAATGTGTTGTTGTTTCAAACTATCCCTCCGTCAGTTTTGTTGTCAGAAACAGTTACCCTTAAACTATTGTCGGAAGTTTGCCAAAATAAATATTTCTCTGTAAATCTCCTCAGTGTAGCGTCGTACACAAACATAGATGCAAGTGGCCTGCTCGCAGCGTGGCAGACCACTTGGGTTAAGGGTGGGGCGTCAGGATGTGACGTAGCGTAAAACCCCAGTGAAGGGGTTGTGGACGCAGCCAGCCCAGCTAGGCGGCTGCCACGCTTGACCTGTCCCTTTTCTCCTCGAGGAGCCGAGCTGTGCGAATCGGAGGCAGCGCGCCGGGTGGGGTGCGGACCGAGTGCGCTTAGGCTAGGGCCAGCAATGTCGTGAAGAAGTGACTCAAGTGACGAGTCGTGTAGGAATTCTGTGCTTCACACGATCGGATTTATTCGATATTTAAGTACAGGGTGTGGTAGCCGTAGAATGAAAATTACGTCTAGTAGTGGGGTCGATTTAATTCGTTTATGTAACTATTGTAGCTAAGGTTTATTTAGGTGGTGGATTCATTATTAATAAACTAGCGATAAGTTAAACCCTCTCGTCTGTGTATTATTGCACCCTACATGACGCCACATCTGGCACGAAGCCCTGGAGAACCTAATACGAACACTTTTGGAAGAGCTGTTGCGACGAGTGCATTCTTTCAGTAAAAGGGGCAACTAGGAAACTCAAAAAATGGGATACACATTGTTAGACCAATACTTGAATATGCGTCTGCTGATTGGGACTACATCAGCTGATCGGGTGATCAAATTTGTGAATGAAAGATCTACGGGAAGTTCGAAAACACCGAAACCCATAAAGGCACTCAGGGTGCGAAGAAAAAATCCTACGTTGTGCTATTTACACATACAAGGAGAGACCATAGCATTTCCTTCGTGAATTGATAGAAATGTCCAGAAATAAACAAATATTATGAAGAGCTCGCATGAAAAAAAACTTGTTTTGGAAACGGTGCGATTGAAAATAGAAATGAAATCTACGCAGTAGTCGTAAAGCCTTTATCTGTCCCTATTGATATAAAAAAATTGACTGAATAAAAACTTATTTTATCATTCTGTTCATTTCGACAACAATAAACCTCGTGATGAAAAGTGTAGTGGAGTGCAGTGTAGCGCGATGTAGCAAAAAGCTATATCAATAAGCGGTTGCATTTGGACAGCTTCATTTAAGTGGATATTGTTTTCTGTTGTGTGCTGTGGTGATGTGCTTTCCTCTTGAATAAGTATGACTCACGTCAGTTAAGAAAGTAAGGGATAGTGTTCATAAATTACGTATTATAACTTCTTCTGGGTCAGTATGTCAACAATTAGAAATTGGGTTTATTCGAAGAGTTTGTGTTTTTCTTTTGTCCCCTCCTCAGTAACCCTGTGAAGAAGGGGAATTTATTCTCTTAAAATTGTGTACATTGTACTGCTGCCTTGCGGCTTAAGCAGCTAGAGGAGGGGCTTTTTCTTATAGCTAATTTTACATTCTAGACCTAAAGTTTATGTATGTGTTTCATTTTCAATTTGAATAGATCCGTAGAACGGCTTTTGGGTTGTCAGCGGTAAGAAATAAACGTTCTTGAGTTCAAATTCTATCAGCTGAATATCAATAAGCAGCATGTAACGCTAATGGAAAGTGGAAATTCTGTAATTGCGCTTTTCATCCCATCCCACGCCATGCCGGCAGCGCCTCTGTGAATGCTGCCTGGCGGCGGTGCCTGTCAGAGAAAGGCGGACACTGCCGATGCCAGCGCCAGCCGCGGCGGCGCCGCTGGGGGTGTGGTGTGGAGGGGTGGAAGGGCGGGGAGGGGGAGGGGGCGTCGCGCGGCGACGGCCTCCCAGCGATGGACGGCCGGCAGCCCGCGCGCCACCAAGCCCCGTCGGCGCGCCGCCGCGCGCTGCAGCAGGTGGGTCCTTCCTCGGGCCCTTCCACGGGCCCTTCCGCGCCCTTCCCGCCGCCGGCGCTCGCTGCGACACCCGCGCGGGTGCGGTGCCTGGGGCGAGGCTGGTCGCCGTGTTATCACCTACAAGAGACTTGCTAGTGACTGTCGCATGGGGGTTAGATCAAACCTAAAAGCACATACCTGGCCACAATCTTGTTGCTATATAGGCGTAGTTTACAGAAGACGTTTAGGATTGTGTAGTTCGTTTTTGCACAGTATTTATATTAGTATACAGTATGTACATTATTTTCGTAGTTTTGTAGTGACGAGAAGTGCTGAAATATCTCGCCCAGAGAACAATCCTCGTTCACTGAAATGGAAAGTACAATTTAAAACGAAATTGTGAGCCGCTCCCGTTGCCCGGAGACTGCGCGTGTGCATTTCATTGTAACCCCAATGGGGCATTGGCAGCCGCATGTCGATGCGCGCCTCACACTAACTTCACTGATTTATGTGATCGGTTGTGCGGATGCTATTGTGTTTGCGGCGGGTCTTCTAAAAATAATAGTTTCGCACCTGTTATTAGATCAGTGTCCTCCCCTCATGCGGAGGATTGTTTGCGTAACACATAGGTCATTTTAAACATCTTGATGGCGCGAGTCTGAAAGAACATCAGTTTTATTATAACTAGGGTTAGTGTTAGAATGAGTAGGTATACATATAGTTACGTCTTAGTCCCTATAGAGTCATGTGCCTTTTCATAATTTGAATTCGTATCTTAGATTGCTTTTGGCGTTTGTATCTTGTAGCGTTTTGTGAAGTAAGTAGAGAGAACATGTGGCGGTCAGTGCTTCTTCACCCGCTCTGCAAGGCCCGTGGTCGCTGGAGATGTGAGAGCCGCCAGGGAATGCGCCTAAGCGCAGGGCTTTGATGGCCACAGGTGCTGCAGGCCATCTTGACGCTGGACGGGGCAGCAAACGAGGGGGGCGGCGGCTGCACGGAGAAACAGGTGGGCATTTTCCACACGCGCTCACACGTTTCAGTATCATTAAAAGCGTCGGAGGTCAGTGGTTGGATAGCGCTTGGGAGGGTTTGCGAAAACTCGTTGCTTTCCGGTGTAATAAGCAGTATTCTTAGGATGATTCCAATGCGGCGTTGAATGTCTACTCTCGTGAGATAATTTTACTTCATTTCGTAAGTTTTGTCTCGTTTTGGGATCGGTCACGACGGTAGACTTCTTCTTAGATTCTGTTGCCTGACGGAAGAAAGCGCTAGGACACAACATACGTAATTACTAGAACTACCTGTTCGCTTTGCTGTGATCACTGAATTTGATCCTCAACTAACTAGCTAAATGCGGCATCGATGACTATTTTAAAATTAATGGATTAAAAAAAGTGTGGTCGCACCTCTTGTCGGGCCATGATATTTTACCCATCCCATAATCCGGTGTTGGAGAATCCAACTCAAAAATTATATGAAATCATAATTTAGTGGTTGAAATTATCTTTCATAGGGGGTGTTATCCTATTAGCACAACAGTGTCTGTCTCACGTCACAAAATTATTCTCTAAAATTATAATTATCTTTCGGGGTAGCAACGCTGACGACATTTTTTCCTTTCGAGTGACTCAAGCCCTGCATCGTTCACTGTAAACATCGGCTTTCAAATAAGACAGTCATATCATTCATCTCCTGGGTTCCGTGGGCAACCACCTCAATGGGCTCTTCACATCTGATTAGGGGGACATTCGAAGTGATGTGCTGGAACACGTGGTTAGCGCGGCCACCGGTAGATAACTGTGCAATAAACGCGATTTTGTAAGGTATTTTTTAGATTCTTGTGGATGGATTCAAATACAAACCATCAGTTCCTCACCAGAAGACATGTCATTTGTTTCAATTGCTGATTGGAGAGCGAAACCGTGAGGACGGACACTCGCACCCACTGACGCACGGACGCAGGTTATATCCGAAAATTTAAGGATATCCCCATTCAAAATAGTTTCTGGCAGAGGTACGGCAACCTCCCGAGATTGAGTGTCGAGTGGGTTCCAAACTCTGTGCTTGCTGAGTTAGGAGCGCGTGAGTTCCTGCGCGGGATCGAGCAGCTAGTATTACTCGCGCAACTTTTCTTGAACGATGGATTGAAGAAATGCGGGTAGAGTGAGGGTATTAGTTACGAAATCGGCCACCAGATTTTATGAAGCAATGCCAATCTCTGGAGAATAGGTCAATCCTTCGCAACTTCCTCAATAATTTGCGTTCTAATTTTCTCAGGAGTTCCAGGTATTTTCTGTGATGAATCTTCACCTGCT
>BOPP01000037.1:810376-829123 GCA_017312745.1 Gryllus bimaculatus
CCGTCCGCCACCCATCGTTCGCGTTCGCGCGCCAGCCGATCCATCAACGCCTCGGAGGGAGTTCTGGCAGCGTCGTACCGGAGCTCTATCGCGCCGGCCCGTAGTGCGCTGGCGAGCCCTGGAGGCCGACTTCCCGAGTGTGGCCACCGCGTCTCGGTGCCCCGCCCAAACCGCCTCCGCCACCGCCGGGGCCCCCGCCCTACGGCCCGCCCATGCCTGCGGATTTCCACGAAACGGTGTCGCCACGTCCCACCACCCCTACCACCCCCGCGGACGCGGACGCGGCCCGCCCTCCCCCGGCCGCGCCGACGGCAACCGACGGCAAAACTCTGTCGCCCCCGTGACCCCCGCCTCCCTGCGCTTTGCCTCATGAAAATGTGGGGCACGTTCTGTATCTGACCTTGTGCTTTATTTTTGCTCCGCAAGTAATGGGGAAATATGGAAGCCATAAAAACACACAGGCTTGACTGCGGGTTGGGTGGGGGAACGTAGTTTGTATGGAGATGCGTTTCCCGCATTGGGCGATCTGAATTGTTGGGCTAAATGCCCTTTAGACTAAGGCTACATGATTTTCTGCCTTACTTCCTATCCAATAGTATTGAGATCCTGTACGTAAAAATATCATTTTAATGCATTTCCACTCCTCATTTTAATTGCAATAAAAGTAATATTTCATTTATTTGTGTATTATATCATATTACGTAAATTGTTGATAGCACAATCCACTCATGAGGTCTTAACACAACAATTTAAATAATATAATGTTGCTGCTAAAAGCTTAGTTTTTAAAATGAAATTTCGCGCTGGAAAATCGTGTGGACGTACGTCTTACCGCGTTAAGGCGATAACTAACGAACGAGAATGTTGATGACTATTTTGATTCCTGAGTAATCTATTCCTTCTTTCCAGGTTCTTGTTTCAAGTTAGCTGAAGCTTACAAAGTAATCTATCGCTATAAAATGTGAAGCAACACAACAAACTGAGTTAAATTCACAATTCATTTGGATTCATTTTAAAGCGAATTATTAATATTTTAACTTTGTGTACATTATCCAAAGGCAGAGCGAATCCGTGGATTTTATGTTTTATTTAAATAATGGAGCGTATATAATTATTCAAATATTGTTGATATTTGTTTTTTCTCCCTTCACCTCGATGTTTTGTAGTGCCCACTGCCAATAATTCAACACTCTTAATTTTGACGTTCTCTTTTAGGATGTTTGGTGCTAATAATGTTGCGCTCCTCCACCCACGAATTTGGAGATTGGGTTTCAGAGTGAGTTGGATCGAGTTGGAAGGTTATTTCGTTAGGGTTTTGCAGTTGGAACCGGAACGAAGAATTATTTAATTAGGAAATGAGGGAATTGTTTCGTTGTACTGGAGTGAAATTAAATTGTGTTTAATCTATTGCTTCCGGAAACTAATAGATTGGTGGTAAATGGCTTGTTGAAGATTGAAGAGCTATTTGGTTCTGGGTAAAACGGTTTATATTGGGAGAGTTCGAAATTATGGGAATGGTTGTGAGTCTAGTTTTGTCAATATGGTTTCTAAATGTCATAATTTTTTGTTATTTTGTTTTGTGACCTATGACATGGCTACTTTACTATGCATCATAGTTTGCCTTACTGTTTTGAAATCTTGTGTCTCTAATGTTTTGATACTATATGGGACGAAATCATTATTGAATCAAACTGTTGGGCAAAAAAAATATTTACATATTTTTGAAAACTTCTACAGCTCCTGCGACTGTGGTATACGACGTTTTGACTCCTTTAGCGCTTTCTTTAACTAGTAGCCAGAATCAAAAGCTTACTTGATTGATTGAATTACAAGTGCCTCAGTTTAATGGTAGTTGTCCCGAATGATCTTGTCAACGCTATTCCTCACCGCCCAAAGCAAGGCTTCTTCCAGTCCGAGCCCTTTACGTAGGGCCAAGGCCACATGGTAGCCCCGGGCGCCGCGACCTGGGAAAAGTCAACAGCGCATCGCTGGGCGTGCCTAGCGTCAACAAGCAAATAAATATCTGCCCCGCCCTTCCCCGCACTCATACCCTTCACTCGCCCTCAAGCTCAGCCCCGCCCTTCCACACCCGCGCTCCCACGTTCGCCCCCCCCCCGCCTGCCCGCTCTTCGCTTCTCCCGCACCGCTCCATCTCCCACCGTTCGATCAGCTTAGGAGGCTCAGGCCATCAATTGCTGTCATTCCCTCTAGATGTACAAAAATGTAAAAGTACTAGTATATTAAATAAGGACAATTGTAAAATTTATTAATTAGTAGGCTAGGCTTGTTAAAATAGTTATGTTATTTTTATTATTAATATTGTGATAATTACTATTAAATGCATTGGTTTATTAAATATATAATTTTATTTAAAGTAGTAGTTGAATTGGAGTGCCGTGACGTGTTGAGAAGTGGAGTACAGAGTATTTAAAATGTGTATTTCTTAGTTAAAATATATGTGCAGGACAGTCATAAAATGTAGTGTTAATGCTCTTATTGATATCTTTATTGATGTCTTTATTTTTATATTATTATTTTTATTGTTTAAAAATTATTTAAAATTACATTGTATCAATATTCCCAATTTTAATATGTTAATTGTAGTGTTCTGCCACCAGATTGTACGAGTAGAAAATACCTGCAAAGACCTACCTGCAGAAAAATTAAATCTATCTATCATTACAGTGCTTTTGAGAAGGTCTTAGGGATCGAATCTCTATGGTGACGGGTTTTTTGACACTAGCTAAATAGCTAGATGGAATTCAGCCTCTGTCTGGAGGATAATTATTGTGCCGACTGCTCTGGTTGGTAGTTTTTCGTGTTTTTTCTTATCAACACTGCTATAAATCCGAAGCAGTGCCCTAATAAACGGGCAATGGACCGCGCACGATGTTCTTGTTCTACTCTCGTCCCGTACTTACACACACACTTACATGCACTACGCTATCGGAACGTCAGTGGGGGGAGATTCGTGGTGAGGGAAAGTCTCGTTAGCTGGCGTGTAGGTCAGCTCCGTATCTTTCCATTCAGCGGAGACAGATCATCGCCACCACTCGCGATATAAAAGCATACTCTGCACTTATGGAACTTAGTAGTTGAAACGTCCGGAAACACCCATCAATCACTCCCATCATTCCCATGACTTCACAAGTCTTCGACCGCATTTCATTTCGAGATTTTACCTCCTCATAGAGGTAGTTTAGATACTTCAATTGCTTCAATAAATGGATATGCAGCTCTTCATGCTTTGTACAAGTCCCTGAGTAACGTCTGCCCGTCTGTGTAAGCTTCCCTGTGAAGACTCTTCAACGATCTTGCTTCCCCCTCTCTGCCACAATAAACAGATGAAGGCAAAAGCCCGCAGCGAGCACTGATGACAACATTCCAAATAAATCTTCACTGGCGCGAAATTGAAACAATTTTCTTTTGAAGACGAGAACTTCTATCCGTTATTTTCTCCAAAAATCTTAAGAAATGACCGAAGCAGGTACGGATCTAACGCAGGAGATACCTCTAACTCCTGAGAAAGTTAGAACGCAAATCACTGAAGACGTTGCGAAGGCATAACTGATTCTCCAGAGATTGGCATTGCTCCATAAAATCTAGTGTCCGATTTTGTAACTAATACCCCCACTCCGCATTTCTCCAATCCATCGTTCAAGAAAAGTTGCGCGAGTAATACAACATGAGTTCTCAAAACAATCAGAATCGACTGCCCGCGGTCGACAAAGTTTTAAAGGAGGTCAAAGCGATCAAGAGTTCAATTAACGAATATGCCTCGACAACTGTTCGTTATAATCAAGTTCACTTCCCTTTTGGAATTTCACATCATTCCCATGAATGAAAATTGAACATTATTAGCGCAATTAGAATATGTGATTTGATTTCTGAAAATTGATTATTATTTCTAAAAATTGGAAGTGATAACAAATCAAAAATAATCAAACATAAATCTGATAAACCATACAAGCACTGTTTATATTATTTGTCTAAATGTTAACTACAAGACATTTACAGGTATGTGCAAGTACGTGTGTTTTGATTTTATTGTAAAGGAGGTCGATGTACCAAACCATTATTTTAAATTACGCAATACGGCAAAATTACGCAAACGGTTGAAAATTATTGATCTGAAGTTTTGAAGCACAAGATTTTTCCTAAAATGGATATTTCGCTATCGATGTGGCCGAATTTGATGTCTGTTCAATCGGAAATTCGGATTTTTATTTATATAAAAAGTTTTTTTCCTTTCGAACCAACCATACACCTTTATTGAAGGTCCATATTTCTTTCTTAATGCAATAGATTCTACGTGCTATTTTTATCATTTTAGGTACATTTTTGAAAAATTTTGGGAATATTCTACTAACCTGTGTTGAGATAAAATCTGTACAATTTATATATGCACCATAAATATAGATAGATAGATTTATTAAAGTTCGCTTTGAGCTAATTCTTGGTGGCAAACATGATTACAGTTACATGATTAATATCAATAGTAGAAGAAATAATAATAATAATAATAAATAATACGTATAATAATTTATCTATATTCTGATGTTAAACATTTAAAAAAATATAATTTACTCTAGAAATTCAAAAAAAAAATCATGGAAAGGGATATTATGATACGTTATGTACATTTGTATATTCAATTAATAGAAATGTAGGACATAAAGTAGAGCAAGAACAATTAGGGAATTTTCAATATGAAACTCAAATTCTTTTCATGATACAAGCGAGCACGAATATAATGATCCCACACCAAATTAACATCACAAGGCTTTTCTAATAATTGATTAAACGTTTATAAAACAATATGACTACGTAAGTAATATTAACTGCGAATAATCTATACAAAGTGTGAATGCAGAATGATTATGGACAATAGAAATGAAGACTGTGGAAATTAATTATAATATTATTTCGTTAGTAACATATTTTTGTCAGTTATATCTTGCAATATTAAAACTAGTTCTTGATGCTACTGTTTCAATCGGGTTACTGCAGCATTAGCAAGGACAACATTGAAGAGATGACGGTCGACTAACATTATTTTGTTTCCATGAATGATCGGGTGCAGACTTCCGTGAAGAGAGTTCTGCAAACGTTCGCCCTCGTGCTATCAATTTTGAGCCAGTTTACTGTGTCGATAAAATATGACAGACACATAAATTGTGGTTGATGGAGGTTTGGTGTTTGTTTTCCTTAAATATTGTTTGAAACGACCATGTCCTTTAAAATGTGATAGCAGGATTATTACATAATTTGACTAATTCAAAGAGACCGAAAATTAATAATTTCTGCTGCAGAAAACTATTACTAGAAAACTAAGTTGTAGTCTATGAAAGTAAAAAATAATTTTCAGTTTAACTTTCTTTTAAACGGATTATCCAATTTTTACTGTCTCATTTACGGAGTAATATTCTTAATAGAGAGGAAGCAATGATGCTGGGAATAGTGTCGTTTCTTCGACAAAAAACTCTTTTTCTGGCTTACTGATACCAGTAAAAAATATTTTTCATACTCCTGCGTATAGTAAATTACTTTCTCTAATACGTAGCTTAGTCAGAAGCCACGTTTAGGCGTTCATTAATACCGAAAAAGCTTTTATTCTTTCTGTATTCTCGAAACGTCTTTCCTGGCTAGCCCTCCGTCCGTCCTTCTATATGGAAAACACTAGCGCTGAAACTTTTCCTACGATTTGTTTCAAAAGGAATAACACCCGATGAGCCTGGCCCATTACGTCACCGTGAGACTTTTGAAAAGATTTCTTTAAAATTTTGTTTTTTTACGGAAAGCCACTGGAACATTTTTCATTTTTTCCAAAAATTGCTCCACATATTTTCTTTGCATCTCATGTAAGAATAAAGTGAAATACATTTATAAATATGGTGTATTCTGACTTTTTCCATTTCATTAAGTTTTCAAAAATTGCAAAAGGCAAAAGTTTTTAGGCTCTCTTGAACAACGTTTTTATTGGATATAAAGATTTTGTAATCAAATAGAATTTGTTCTCCACAACGAATTATTTAATTAATGTAAAGCATAGTTTTCAGGTAATTTTGAATGAAATATGAGCAATATGAAAAAGAAGATTATCAAAAATCTCTATCAGCGTGACATTGCGGCTCGAACGCGGCTCGTTGTTACGACAGTGATGCATGTGTGGAATCACAGCGACGAGCGGGTGTTGGTCCACAGAGCAACCTGACCCCCTTCTTGACCGCATGCCCGTAATCGACAGAATGACGTCGCCCACAGTGTTGGCTCGACTTTGGATCACTGGAAGGGGTGTGGTCATGTCTGCGTCTACGGTTCTAATCCGCCTGCTGAGGGCTGAGCTATTGGCACGCATACCACTGTGTCGGATTCCGTTGACCAGAAACCGCCAACACCTCAGACTAATGGGCTCGTCAACATGTTCGCTGCTGGCATGTGCTGAGTGGCAAAATGTAATGCTTTCGGACGTGACCCGCTTCATTTTGTGCTACAACGATGGCCGTGTAGGTGTTCGACACTTCCGCAATCTGCCAGCCTACATTGTTCCGCTCCATAGCCCACAAATGCCAAGTTGATGGTTTGGCGCGTCATTGGCTACAATGTGCGGTCTCGCCTCATACGAATTGAGGGCAATCTGATTAGCAACGACTACATCAGGGAGGTTGTAAAGTCCAAGGTACTGCCCCTCCTACAAGTAGCTTTACACAATTCAGCAGGACAATGCCCGACCGCATGTGACAAGGAATGTGCAAGATTTCTCCGAACGACGGATACCACTGCTTTCCTAACCTGCACGTTTCTTTGACATGTTGTCCATGAACATGTCTGGGATATGATCGGTCGGCGACTTGTTCGTTCTGGTCCTCCTGCTACCACTGTCGATGCTTTGAGGTCACGCACACAAACCGCGTGGCAGTGTGTTCTCCAGCAGCATATCCAGACTCACGACGTCTAGATGCTTTGATGGCTTCAAACCGTGCTAAATACTCAAGGTCAAAATGCAGGCACAGTTACGTAATCCAATCATTAGAATAGTGTGACATTCCTAAACCCGTGTAATAAATTTCATTGTAATAAAACGTATCCTTGGTGCTACAATTTTCACAACACCAGTGAACAATTATAATACTTTTCGTATCTGATTATCAAATGTTTTAAGAAGTAACTGAAAATTTCCTAAAAATAGTTCTACAGAATTTTCTCGCTTACCTCCCATAATTATGCAGTTTCTGTAAATATTGTTTATTTTAAAGTGATTTAATAGCCTCAGTACAGCTTGACAGCTTATTTGTCTATTATGACTTACTCGACGTGCATACCTATTGGAAAAGAATTAAAATATGATCTTCAGAGTTCTTATTACTTAAATAAATGTATTTACTACATGATTGCATGTAACCAGAACTGCGAAATGCAATATTTCTATAAACATCTTATGCATTAAACGATCTTTTTATGTATATGGTATTTGTCTCGCTTCAGTTGATTCAAAAATGTATTTTTTTAAAATTAAAGTCATTCTTCTTATAATAGTCTATATATAAGTCACCACATCTGAGAAAGTCTCCGTCAGGTAAGAATGAGCTATCTAATTAATTAAATCTCGTTTGCCAAATTTGCTAATTTTATATTATATTATTTCACTTTTTAATTTTTAATAATATCAAACATTATGTTCAAACATTATTGACACGAGAACTACTAATTGGGTTACGGCTACAATTTTAAGACCACAGAAGATTGTCAAAATACCACTTTTAATGTTATATTTTTATCCGCACAAAACACTAGTAGATTTCTTAACTCGAAAACATTGACATATTTTTATTTTTGATAAATTTTACACAGAGTTTACATTCTTTGCGGATGAGATATTTCAGTCTAATGAAAGACAAGACAAGGATCATCACATAACAAAAATTTCAGGGCAGAGTGTCTGACCCCGACCGGCGAGAATAGCAAACAACTGTACGAATTATATCAATAGGGGGGGGGCACATTCATAATTTTAAAAGTTGTCTCTTCTGATCGAAGTAAGTTCAGAAGCCACATTGCAAACTCAGCCCCATTTGTCACGTGTTCCGGACCATGAGTACTCAGCGAAGACGCTAGATTAACTACTAAATGGAAATTCGTGAGTAGACTGCAGGAGTGTATGGCAATGAGAAAGCCATCTAAAGCTCGCAGCGCTCAAAAACAAATCTCAACAAAACCATATCCAAAATTAAAGGCTAATTGTAAGGTAATTAGTTAATTATTTGCTGCGCCCACCTAGAAAATAGAGCTTCCCATCATTGCAAGGCAACGAAAATGCATCCAGAATTGAAGGCTAATTTTAGGCTTTAGGAGAAAAAGTATTTCAGCCTGTATTTTCCAAAAATCAGAGCTGCACAGGGCAGTACAACTTTGGACTAAAGCTAGGAGTACCCACGATTTTGGAAAATCCAAAAGAGCCTAAAATTCGGGAATAGAGCATTTAATTAAACTAAAATTAGCCTTACTTTTGTATATGGTTGGGTTGGGATTGTTTTATCGGCGCAGATAGCTTTAGATGGTTCAATGGGAGCTGAGGTGACAAGAGCTCTGTGCGGGTGATGAGAAGACACGTGGAAGCTCCCTGCCGCGGCGCGGCGCCGCATTTGCATTGCGCGGCGAGGGCAGCGCCGGTCCGCGATCGAATCCCGTTGTCCATCATCGGCTCTGCCACGCGCCGCTTCGCTCAGCCGAACCGAGACGTCCTGAACACAGCGTCTACATTGCCATGACATCAACCTTGGGGACTGTTGCCATCAACTTTTGTTTTCTCCGCGAAAAATGTAGAGCATAACCTTCAAGAGTCGGTTTGTGGGAGCTCTTGTGTTGGTGAATGCTGTCTTTAGTCACCAGAAGAGTACAATTTTGTGACACGAGACTTTTTTGTCATGAGTGCTCTGTATGTTAACACAAAGACTGTATATTTTAAATATAAACGTTTGTATTATCGCAACCTTTCACAATCATAGTAGTATTACTCTATTACAATAATAGTATTACTCTATTACAGATCACATTGAACGTTCGCTGTTCAGTTCAAAACAGACGTTTTTGAAACGATTCTTGTCCTAACCGTCATTCTCACCAAGCCTTGTGTAGGTTAGAGTTACATTTTGGTTTGTGGTACATTTTATTTAGGATGACCATTTTCAAAATACTAAAATACAGAATATTGAAATAATTATAAGAGTTAAAAGTACTCATACTTATTAGCAACATCGGTCCTCCTCCGAGTGAGGATCAAATATCTCTCTATTTAATGTGTATTTGAGTTTGAAAAGTGGCACGAAAATGTTGAATGCAACAAAAATGTCACCCATCACAATGACCCTGCAGTATAATTTCAATATTTCATGCCTAAATACCGAAATACATGGATTAATGTATTTCATGGACGTAGACTTCCTTATTTTACCAGCAATATCCACTATCATGATGACGCTATCTGCAACTACACTTTCAACTATTGTCCCCAGAAATATCTTTCATCATCACATTCGAACAGCTACAGAAACACTGGTATAATTTTATAAACTCTTCCACAAAGACCGAAAGTTCCCCATTTACTCCATTTTCTGTGTTTTTTGATCATTTCTATAATTTTATCCGCTTCTTTTATATAATTGCGTTTAAGGAAGTACTTAGCGGAAATATTTGTATGCTTGAATAGTTACGGTGGTCTGTGGTATGAAGAGAGAGAGAGAGAGAGAGAGAGAGAGAGAGAGAGAGAGAGAAGAGAGAGAGAGAGAGAGGAGAAGAGAGAAGATGGGGGGAGGGTGAGAGACCGACTGACAGACAGACAAGGCGCACACACACCACACACACATCACGACACACTAGTGCGGTATAAGTTGCCCCGTTCAAATGAGTTGCGTTAAAACATGATTGCCTCGTAAAAATTCTGGCGGTCTCCATGCATCTTTGAAATGTAACTAGATAACTCTGTGGCCTTACTTGTTGTGTCCTTAACTAAAGCGTTGGCCCCGTTTTTTATCGCCACCAAAAGTCGGCGTCTGCTTGAACTGTCGGTGTGATAGCGTTCCGGACACACGTGCCACTGTCGCGCGAGCGACTGCGCGGCTTCACTTCGACTGCGCGGCTTCCCAGCGAGCGACGTTGACACTTGCAGAAACAATGGACCTGCTCGTCCCCCGTCCCCCTCGCTCGCACGCATTTCCTGCGCCTCCTCAGCAGCCGCAGCTCCTTCGCGGGCGCCAGGGCGAAGGACGCCACAGGTTGCCCTGCTCTCGAATCATCCTCGCGACCCGATCGATATCCCACCCCGCCTTCCCCGCCAACCCTCCCGCCGCCCCCCACCCCGCCTTCGTTCGTCGCCGCCGCAGCCGTCGCGCCGCGTCGCACACCGCGCCGCGAGAGTGCGCAAATTGGATTTCCCAGGCCGGGAAAGCGGGGAGCGGGGGGGGGGGGGGGAGGCGAGGCTTCCTGTTCCGCCTGAACCCCCTCAGCGCCTTCCGATGACCGACGGTACTTCCGCCATGGACTCGAAGGGTCCAGCAACCACATTCCGGAGTTCTCTTGCAGGAGGCTTTTCATGAAAATGTTGTTCCTGTTCGGGTGTGATTTGCATGTATTTACAGATTATCAGTTTTCGCCGGAAGTAAAGCAATTTTACTCTTGTTAGACTTGAACGAATTTATATTGGGTTTCATAATCAATTTTGTTGTGTAAAACGTATATATCGAATGGAATGCGGAATGAAAATATAGGGCAAATTCTCTTTAAAACAGGAACGAGACATCGATAATATGTGGAAACTCATGGAAAATGTGATAGAAAAATTGCGCCCTCTGACGCTACATTTTGCAGCGCGAAGACCTTTAGGAGCGCGGGGTGAATAGTTACTATAGTTGATATACAAGACATAGTTGTATAAATGCTGAAAATGAAACTTTCATGGCGATGCCCGTTTTACTTTCTCGCTTTACTACATACTTGCGTAGTAAAGAAAAAGGTATTGTAATGTTGCTGCGGAAATCGGCGACTTTCCGACAGAAAAAAAAATATTGCCGCGTCCTGGTTTCGAAAAAGTTAATAAATCTTGCTCTCATACACGTAATAAATTACTTCCTCTAATACGTGCAGTAGATCTTTTGACGCCGAAATATCTATTGACGGTAAAACGTCTTTCTGTGCATCTGTCTCTCCGTGTGTCTGTGATCAACGGTAGCACCCCAACCGTTCAGACGTTTTTCTCCAAAATTGATTTTCCCTGATCGATCTGGGCGTAGTCAATACTCCGCAAGTTTGAAAAAGATATTGTGATTTTTAGGGACATTTAAATGAAACCTCAAATACATTTCAAAACTTGCGGTTAAAACAATGACTCATGTCCCAGAGTCATTGAAATGACTGAATTTTCGGAAGTTGCAAACGATCAAGATTTTTTAGTGTCTTCCTACAACTACAATAAAGAAGTTTCGCCTAAACGATATCCGTTCTTTAAAGACAACTTGAAATACGTTCATGTACATTTTTTTTTTCGAAAATATGAGTAGATTTTCCCCCTTAATTTTGCAGGAAATGTAAGCAATTTTAAACAAATATTTTTGTACAAACGGCTCCAAATTGTGTCTTTCATTTTTCCTTGGATAGAGAATTGGTCTCTTGAAATGGTACTGGTCCTGTTTTCGGCAAACTCTCTACATTTGTGAAAGTTGAGGTTCTTGTTGAATTATAAAATTGCGTATGCATTACAAATAATATGAGAAAACATGTGTTGTTATAGCGCCACTAATTGCTTATATTTCAATTTGCAGAGGAAAGAAAAACAAGGGTAATGTTCAATCACGTGTCAAGAAAATAGAAAAACTATCACGGTTCCTCTTAACAGCAGTATTGTTTAATATTTGAGTCCCCTTTACAACACATGGCTTTATTCAAAGGTCTGTAGAGCGCGAGGCAGGAGTGCGCCCAGGCTGGAGTGAACCCAACAGTGTTCTGAGTCGAATTAGACGACCAGCCTCCCTCTTGGGTTTGTATAGCATCAGAAATCGAAGTTTAGAGCCGTTGGTTCCGCAGTGGAACAGTTCAGTTTTACCGGAGACGAAACGTAGAGAGGCAGCTAAGGGCGGTATACTAATTTGTAATTTGACGCACGCGTTGGCTTGGAATGCCAGTTGTTAGCCGGCGCGAAGGTGGCGCCGACCACGACGCATTCAGAGGAGGGCGGAGTGTTGGTCGCCGCCAGTCTGCCTGCCGGGGAGTGGAGGACCAGTCGACGTCGAGGTCCGAGGCTTTTCACGCGTTGGCCGAGAGCCACGCGGCGCAGCACGGCGCGGCGCTGACACCTGCTGCTCGGCCCCTCTTTGTGCGGCGGCCTCAACGGGCGATTCGCCCACGAGGAGCGGAAATCCATTTCAGCAGTCTGCTGGCAGCTTTCTCTCCAAGGGACGCCCTCGAGCCAACGTTTGAAGCAACTTCAACTGCTCACCCGGGAAGCGAAGTCGAGTACCTTGTCGAGTTAAATAAGATTTTATATTATAACAGAACGGAACTGTTCTACCAGTTGCTGATCATTTCGAACGAAATCACTCTTGAAAGCCAAGGGAACGGAATTTCGGGTCCTATGTGTATCTTGAGTTACTCAATGTCATTTGATATTGCGTTTGCAATACGTTAAATTATGTTGAAATTACGTTGCAATGAATATTCGAACTACAAAGCCTGTGATATTGTTCAGTGTGTGTGCATTTATCTCCAAATATTTACATGTCGACAGAGCTTCTTTACAAGCGATTATTGCTGTCATAGAAGCATGGCTTACATTATTCTCGTCGTGGGAGAAAGGCGGCGCAATACGCTTCTCATCTGTCGCTCATTCGTCGAGGTTCAAGTGGGCGCCGTCCTTCGTCTCGACGTCTTCACGTCAACCCCCACCCCCGCTGCTGCTCTTGCGATAGCGACGTCTCACGAGGAAATCAGGCCGCCGTCCGCCCCCGGCCACGCCCTCCAAGAAGCCTCCCCCACCCGCAGCCACCTTCAACTTCACCAACATCTCTCGCCCTCCGCAAAGTCGCCTCTGCGTCTGTCTCCGCTCGCCTCGCACACTAACCGTTACCCCGCCCCGCCGTTACTCTCTTACCCCTAACCCGCAAATTCCTAACCCTCACGCCCCGTTATGTACCTCCACCGCCCTGTCCCCCCCCTGCCGCCTGCGTCGCCCGTTCACGACCCACCCCGCCAAGTCCCACATTGGCGCGCTTCTTTCCCAGCCACGTCACTACCACGCCCGCTTCAGCCCCTACCACATACCTCACCGCCTGCCCCATTTCGCTCCAACTCCCCTCGCTCCCTCCCCCGCACCGCACAAGCCCCTCCCCGCCATGCATATCTCCACCCTCCCTTCTCACCACGCCTCTTATGACGCCTCGCCCTCCCCGCCTCGTCCCTCCCCCGCCACGTCCCCCCTCCACGTCCCTTCCGCAGTCCCTCCCAGCAAACGTCCTTCCGGCCCCGCACCCCCGTTCCCACACACCCCACCGCCTACGCCGCCGTCCGCTTTAACCCGCTGCATAACGAGCCTGCTTCGAACGCGCGGCGCAAGCCGAAGGCGGGAGGAAGGAGGATCGGCGGCCTGTGATTTGTTTTCTTCGAGAGAGCAGCGGTGCGTTTATTTCCCGCTGGAGGGCTCTTGGGACGCGGCGGCGCCCTCGCGGCGCCCTGGCAACCCCGCTCCCTCTCCCCTCCCGCGAAACAATATGACATACACTCGTAAGCCCATCAGAATAACCACGTTCGGGTGGGGGGAGTAAATACGTTAAAAAATCAGCGTGCCATGATTTTTTTAATTTTTTTATTTCTTATTTATTTATTTATTTATTTTGTTTTTTTGTTTTGTTTTGTTTTTGTTTTTGCTTTTACGCTGCACTCGCTTTCTTGAGTGGTGGCTTTTTTGGCCGCGCTGTTGCTGCGAAGATCCAGCTCTGGCATCCCCCACCACTCGCCCACTCGTCCTCCACTTCTTCGTTGTTTTTTTTCTCTCTGAGGCAATATAAAGCTGGTTTCGATTCACAACACACTAACGAAGATTGTCATTAGGTGTAAAATTCAGAGGAGATGCGGCATATGCAAAAGGCACTTAAAATTTCAATAACATATTGTTTTTCTACGTCAGATTACAAAAATCTGATAATCTATGAATTAAAAATACTTGTCTTGATCTTACGACGAGGGTTCACTTAAACAGAAATTGTCTAAATATTTGACACAGTTCAATTGAACAGTGCCTCTTATAATCAGTTATAGGTTCTCAATGTTTCCGAAGATAATTAAATTCGAATTTAACAATATTAACTAGTAGTGTTTTAATATCAGAAGTTATTGAGTTTTTAAAAACTGCTTTATATAAATCCAATTCTTACAAATTCGCGCATCAAAAAGTCTTTCCTCTGTCGCTTAATATAAATATTTCAGAATTTCTCTTTTGGCATTTTTTGTTTTGCAATGGCAACATATCGTATGGATTACGAAAGTATTGTATAGAGCAGATGCAGCGAAGAGCTTTTTACGCTCCTAAAAATTCATTTTTACTTCTTAACTTGGTATTGTATTTTTCTATTTATATTTTGCTTTGTTGTATTTGAAACTATTTTACATTTATTAATTTTGTAATACTCAATTTAATATTAATTAAACGTATTTAATGTTATAATTTCTTTTAATGAACTATTTGATTTTATTGGTTTTGAAAATATTGCGCCCCATTTTTGTTGGCATCAGTGAGATCGAGTAAAATCTGTTGGAATGGAAAATTACTTATGAAGCCTATTCAGCAGTTACTCATCATAATGGTTAGGTCACTGGAAGAACGAAGGGTTTTTTCCTAAATTTTGACTGACATTGTGTTTCTGAATATTCAACCTTTCTGCCAGTAACATGGGATCTGAGTAGATGGAAAATAGAATGACCATAATAAAAGAATAGCTCTTCTTTTTAATTTCAAATTTACAATATAAACTTGCCAGATCACATTATGTCGGTTCTCACCATCAAATTTTGTTGAGTGTCTACTATGTCAAGTGAAAAGAGTTGTAAGTGAAACACATGAAAATGATAAACAAAATAGAAGCAATGATTCATTTTATTTAGAATACACGAGTTAGAGTACCATATGAGAAAAATAAATTTTGAATAATTATTAAATAGTAATGACTAATTCCTATGAAATTGGTAGTGGCATTCAGTAGTTTGTTGTGAATAACCTAATAAATGAAACGGAGCGATCGTGTACAAACCTTGCTGCTATTACAGTGGTGAGTCCGCTGAGCGAGACGAGACGATGATAAGGCAAGGATAAGTGCAGCGAAGGCTCTGGAAGAGGAATGGTGAAAAACGGTCAGTGTCTGCTATCGCGTTGGTGGGGGTTGTATATTGGCAAAACTCAAGAGGTGTTGACTCGAGCGTGACCGAGGGAGGCTGACAACCGCAACAACTGGCCAGCATTAGGATATATTGTTAATTCGCTTCATGAAATACAATAAAAATACTTTGTAATAATTCAATAAAAAAATTCTGAATAGGCCTTTTCAATTCAATGGTCACCGACATGAACGTCAAACTGTTCACAGAAACGATTATTTTCTCCGCAAGACGCGCGAATATTTCCATATTCAGCTGTCACTGTTGCTCTGCGGAAAGCGGGTTGGCAGATTTCGTGGAACCGTCAGCACATCCTGACGAGTTTGCAATTTTGATCGTTCATTCTAGATGAAGCAGGAGAGCCGCTGAAATGAGTGTGCACGCGACGCAAGACCAGATGACTTAGATCAGTGACTTGCAGCGTTGCTTACGTGGCGAGGTGATTAATGTGTTCCAACGATGTTTAAATTTGTAACAGTTAATAGGTTTCGGGCATGCTCTGAACTTTCCTCTAGGACTTGAAGTCTGTATGAGAATCATATTCACGAATAGGAAGCAACAAATAGTGTAAAAGGAAAGCATGCAAAAACGGAAAATTGGTTGCTCTTCTAGAAAAGTTCAGTGTGACTGTGCAATTAAGCTTGCGGTATTTTGTAGATAATTTTATAAAAAGGTGTTAACAAGCAAACTTTACTTACAGAAAAATTATTACTAAAGTTCGCTAACTATGTAAGGTATTACCTTCATTAAGCCTGTCACACGTACGAATGGTCCACTGCCTCAGGAACTGACCACATAAGAACAGATTTCTCTGTACGCAATTCACTTAACTTAAAGCAAATGAAAAATATTTGAACATAGTACAATTTAGTATGCTGATTTACTCTCATGTAACTTTCGTAGAGCAATCAACTTTACTTTTTTATTAATTCCGTGTTTAAATCATAAAGTTATTTTGTTCTCCTTTTTTTAAAAAAATCTGTTAGTGTAATGGAAGTAAAAACTTTTAAAAAATTTAAACTAATGTGGAAGAAGATAATAAAATATAACAATCAGCTCAAATGAATGTAGTTCCGTTAATTCACATCTTCTCCTGCATCAGTGTCATCCGACCACCCCAGTCCCACAAGTCCAAACTCCTCCCTCGCCCCCACCCCTTCCCTCCCCGATCGTTAAGAAGGAATGAAAGACTTCGCATTGAAACTGGAGCTTTAGAGAAATATTTCGAAAGAAGGTTTTGTGTTCTTTACAGCATCTCGATTTTTTCCGCAATATGAGAATTTTATTTCTCTTCTGTTGCCAGAGGAAGTAACTGGACGACTGAGAATTTATTTACTACATTCATCAGTTAGGCAGAAAAAAGGAAAACCTCTATCTGTTGCGTAAAATGGAAGTGTGTGTGTATATATATATATATATATATATATATATATATATATATATAAGTAGATAACTATTTGTTTTAATTGTATTTGAAACAGCAATTCAATGGGTTTTTATAACTTTATAAAATAATGTGTAAGTAACGAAATGCCTCGTGAAAAAGTCAAGAGAGTTGGAAAGTAGCTTGTACGAGAAACTCTGTGCCATTGTAGCTTCACTAGTAAATTTACGTGTTAACATTTTGATCAGTTTTGTTACTGTTAATAAACTATCTCCAAGACTTTACTTCAATCCACCTCCTGCATTGTTCTGCGAAACACTTTGCAGCACACCTTTTGCGGGAACTTTACGCCGTTTGAACGGTATCATCGCGAAGTTAAAAGCTTCCTACGTTTTGTTCCTTTTCTCCTCTTTGTGTCGGTTGTACCCGGTTAAACGTTGCAGCACCGAATTGCTCTTTGCCCGAAGAAACAGGATCGGTCAACTTAATCAGAAGGAAATTAAATATTCATGGAAAGTAATTTCGCTCGTTGGCCTCGGAGGCGAGAACCTCGCCTCGCCGCTAGGCCTGCTGGCGTAGAGCGCCCCTAACGGTGGAGAGACGCAACGGCCGACGAGATCTCCTCACCCCTTCACTCGTCCGAAATCAGATCACCTTCACAGATTGCGCTGAAAATGTGGTGTATTTGCAAGGGTTAATGTGAAATATAAATTTACTTCGGTGAATTGAAATGCGAATTTTCTTAAACAGGAGAGAGTGACAGATTTAATTCAGGAGAAGGTGGAACAGGAAAGAATTATCTATAGACCCCTTCCAATGGGCGTATTTCGTCTTACTTCGCTGAGTTAACATACACTATTCCGAATATTCTTCCATATTCACCCGTCATCGAGGTTTTCTCTGCACTGGTGCGACATATTATATTTGCGCTACTTATGAATGGAAACTTTATTTTTATTCCTTCCGAAAATTAACTAACATTTTTACTCGTTCTGGAACTCCGGATGAACGAAACGGGATGTAGACAGGTTATGCCTTCTCGGATAACGAGAAGTGAAATGGATTAACTGAGGAACGAGGGCGAGGTAAAACTGATTGCGGGATGCAGTTGGACAATTCCCCTTCCTATCCTTCACCATTTGGAGCAAATGAGGTGTCATATCATGCGTCTCGGTCTGCTGGTGGAGAAGATACAATTCTGTCGAATCCTAATCTTATTTTAAAAATCTAAAATTACTGAATGTGAAAGTATTTTTAAACTGTTTAAAGCGTCTGAGCCGCCAAATGAAGGTAGTTACATTGTATTAATTACAGTAGTAATATTCTGTTCATCACGAAAGCGTTTCTTCACGAGTTTCATTAAAAGCAGGAGACAACAAAGAATATCACCGCGCATTCCACCAGTCAATAAGCAGTAGGAGTGTGATCGTTAGGCTCATTTCAAAAAAACTTTATGGTTTTCAAGACGTAATAGTTACCCAAAGTGCACTTTGACCCTGGAATGCATGGACCCGGGGAAGTAAATGAATGCATATGCAGGGCCCTCTGAGGCCTTCCTAATACGCTCTCGAAAAATTCCCCCCAAAATTGTTTTTAATTTTAATAACTTTTTTATTAACAATTTCAATACAAGTAGACTCTTTTATTTAAATAACTATTAATAGGGCATTTAAAGCCCTGGACATGTATTGTCGTACTAGAATTACATTTTAAGGCCTACCTATGGAACGTCTGAAAATTTTTCCATTGCCAGTGACAAAAAAAGTTAAAAAATAGAAGAAATATTACACGGAGGGCAAGCTTCTCGAAATACCACTGTGAAGAGTAAGAAGCGAAATAAAAATCAGGATCTCGGAGGTTCTCCATACGGTTAAAGTGCCATTCCCGAGCGAGGCCGAAAGCCCCCGTGAGAATGACGCGTCACAGCAGAACATGCCGCGCCAGGGGGC
>BOPP01000037.1:844334-854670 GCA_017312745.1 Gryllus bimaculatus
TTACGCGCCAAGGCTCTGTCCTCAGTGTTAATTTTTTCCTTATTGCCCTAAATGATATAACTGGACTTATTCCCAGAAACCAAGTAAAAATATATATGTTTGCCGATGAATATACTATATTAGTTAAGTGGAAAAAAACCAAAAAAACCATTCAGCAAACAACTACAAAGCACCCCTCGATTCAGATACAAAATTGGTCTAACAAAGTTTGGTTTTTCAATTCTCACAAATGAAGTCAAAATCCCATCATCTTCAGGAAGAACAAGAACAGCAAACGTACCAACTAAAACTCATATACAAATTCTCAAAGTAATCAACTGTGAAAAGGAAAATCAGATTCTAGCCTGATATTTGAACAACAAAAACTAACCTGGCGAACCACACAATCAATACATTAAAAAAGGAATGGCCTTCTCAGAATGATATTATTTAAGCTATTTCTTTCAACTTCTTGGGGTGCAGATAAAAATATTATCTGTCCGACTTAACCGAACCTCATTCGTTCCCAAATTTGATTTTATGGGATCAATTATATAATCATCAGCCAAAAAATATATTTTAAATAGACTTAACCCAATCCATACTAATGAATTGCGAAATGACAATTGGAGCCTTTAGGACAAGTCTCGGTCTCTAGTATCCTTGCTGAAGCCAATGAAGAGCCCCTTACAATAAGAAGACGGAAAATAACCTTTTCTTATGCCAGCAAAATCTCGAGTTCTCCTGTTACTCACATACAAGAATATATCTCCTCAAGATATTCAGTTAATACAAAAAAAATAATTCCCCAAACCAGCATATCAAATATCTTGATGAAATAGACTCACGTTTTCCCCAGGTAATCCAGATATTAATTCTAAAAACCTCCTGGCTTACTTCTAAAATAACCATTTAATACAAGTCTTTAATGAATATAGAAATCGACACAGGTCAACAAATATATCTAGCTCTCTTCAATGAATTGTCATCTACATACAGTCAATACACCAGCATATTAACAGATGGTTCCAAACCACTAATGGCTGCGGATGTGTCCTTTTAATTGATGGTCAAACACAATCTTTCAAGCTTTAAGTGATATAATATTCTATATATTATTGTGAGGCCTAGCGCCATATACAGAGCCCTTAAAATACATCCAGAATATGTTAAATACAAAATTTGTAATCTAGCACTGATCGAGAAGTGTACTAAGAAAAAGGCTTCAGTAGCACGCTCAACTAGATCAAATACTAAAAAAACATCAATCTGTTCATAATGAATTGTTAAACATTAACAAAGAAATTGTGGTTTGTCTGGATTCCCTCCCACATTGGTATCAACAGGCAACGCATTGTTTGACAGAGCAGCCAAACAAGCTACCTCCTTACCTCTGACCACCAAATAATGTCTCACATAATGATATAAAAAATTACTTCTTCGAAAAAACGAGAAATTCGTGGGACACAGAATGGAAAAAGTTCTCCAACTAGCAAACTGTTCATGAGCAGAAAATCAGTTTTGGTTAAGACCATCTCTTACCTTCAAAAAAGAAGGGATCAAGTACTTCTTACTCGCTTGAGAATAGGCATTCCAGCCTGACTCCCAAGCATTTAATAGCAAAGGAATTCCCAAATCTTTGCAAACTGCCATACACCTATTACGCATCATCCATATATTAGTTCATTGCCAAATTTGAATTATTTAAGAAAAATACATCTTACTACAACATAAAAACACTTTTTATGATACAAGTAATTGTATAGTAATGTGATCATTTCCTCGATGAACTCAACAGCATAATGCCTGTAAAACTAACTAAAACAACTTGTCAAGTTTAAATATAGTAATCCAAAATCATACCATTATCTAAGATCTTATTAATGTAATAATTTTTACCATTTCTGTAATATTTGTATTTAATTAATTTTTTGTGTTCCATTCTGTAATATTTGTACTTATTGTATGTGTTTTCATACTAATTGAAATAATTAATTTTTGCTTCAAATATTGTTTTAACACTTTGTAAACAAAAGAGGTCGCTGCATGACATGCAGTTTTATGCGAACAGATAAATAAAGCAAAAAAAGAGGGGGTGACGTGACGATGTTTACTGCCTACGCTCGCTGGGAGTGGGCGACCTGAGTAGGCCGCCATGGTGCTGCTCCCGGCGGCGAAAGTAGGAAATCCATTTACAAGAACACAGTCTGTTCAAAAAACACGCGCACTGTTTGAATAGCGGCGCTCCAATTCCAGGAGAATCCGCTAGGGTTGCACAGCTGATTATGACGCCATTTCCCGATTGTTGATATCTTCATTTGTGTATTAGCTACATGGGTGGTGGTGAAGCGCGATTTCTTCGTTTGGGGGATTTTAAAATGAATGACCTGAAAGAGCAACGACTTTCTATGAAATTTTGTATTAAACTGGAACAATCTGCAGTAGAAACTTTTCCTATGCTTAACATGACTTGAATGACTTGACGTGATATTGCTATGAATCATAGAGAATGTTTCAAGTTGAATGAACGTTTTAAAGGTGGTCGACAGACCATTGAAGATGATGAGTGTTTATGAACGTCCATTCAAGTCAACTGACGATTTACACATTGGTAAAATCAATACCCTAGAGAGAACAAATCGACGTCTGATTGTCCGGGAGCTTGCTGAACAGTGTAGGATATCAGTGGGATTATGCCACGAGATTGTAACTGAGAAAATGAAGATGCACCACGTTGTTGCAAAATTTGTTCCACGCCTGATGATGGAGGAACAAAAAATCCAATCTTGTCCCGCTTTGTCAGGAACTGCTTGATCGTTTAGAAGAAGATAAACCTTAATTTCAAAGATCAAAACTGGTGGTGACTCTTGAGTTTATGGTTATGACGTTGAAATAAAGGTTCAATCGTTCCAGTAGTTGGGTGAAATGTCCCCCAGATCCCAAAAAATCTCGCCAAGTTTGATCCAGAATCAAGGTGATGAAGGCATTTTTTAAGCTAAGTATGTTCTTTACCACGAATATCTCCGAGAATGCTCACAATGAAACAAAATTAGTATATTGAAGTTCTGAAACCTCTGAAGGACGCCATTCGTCGCAGAAGGTCAATAATATGCTGGAGGGGTGACTTTTTTCCTTCATAACGCTCCAGGATAATCAGCCTTCAGAACGCATGAGGTTTTGGCCAAACATTCGATCAATATTACTCCCCGCAATCCGTACTAGTCTCATCTTGCTGCTTTTCCTATCCCGAAACTCAAAAAACCCTTAAAAGGAAGAAGTTTCTCAAGATAATGGCAAATGTAACGAATGAGGTGAAGGACATCACAAAAGAAGCGTCAGGACAGGACTGTTTCAACAAGTGAAAACACCGTTTGCATAAGTTTGTATGTTGCGAAGGACAGTACTTTGAAAGAGTCCGAGACATCTCCCTCATAAAAAACGTAAATTTCGTTTACGACGTCAGTCCGCGTATATTTTAACAGCCCGTGTATTGCACATCACCGACCGAAATGCTTCACGTTTTATTCAATTAGATGGCACCCGTTGCCAACAGTCGGCTCAGCTCTGCCTGGCTGCGCCCCACTTCGGAACGGTCCGCTAGGATTGCTTTCCCAAGAATTAAATCCAGAGGCGTCGGACGACTGGAACGGTGCGGTGAGTGGCATTCAGAGGTGTTTACGTGCTGCTCCAGAAATTAACGGCTGCAATGGACGAGCGAGCGGTTGTTAGCTGGTGCCACTCACCATCTTCCTTCCTCACTGCAGTCACAAATACTAAATGATTCATAACTAATATCAAGGGAGAAATAAAAAATATTTTCTGAGTTAATACACGTCGTTTATTCCAATATTCAGCTGCGGAAATTTATAATAGTAGAGCATACAATAATTGATATACACAATCAAATTTCAATGTAGTTCGTTAAATGCGACCGAATTAGTAGAATCGTAGGTGGTCTGAAAATTGGTTCATTGAAAGTTTACTGTGCCCTTATACTATGCCGAGTTTAACGTCTGCTGTTTTCGAAAAGGTTTTAAGAAAGTGGATTTTACCACATTTATTGTAACGCCATCAAGCAGTGGACGTATGTACTGCCGGAATGTTGGGCGCCAAGTCGGGACACCGATGTTCGCGAATTGATCCACCAACTCACTTGCATTGAATCGACCTCCGATATTGGAGATTGTAGTCTGTGCGCACCATGCCGCGCGGAGCTGCGCAGAAAATGGTGATGGGGTCCGTTCATTAGGTGGCCGTGTGGTAGCCGTACGTAGGTAGCCCCCCTGGAGGACCGTCGTAGTACTCGGTGACGCTACCGAATACTTCACCCTCCCTCATCTTATTGCGTGTGCGAGGCCGAGGAGCTTCTGCAGGCTCATGCTACAGCACCTGAGTACAGTTGTCCACTGCTGTTGCTTCTTCTGCCGCTGATGATGCAACTCTTGCTGCTAATGCTTCTGGTGTGGATGATGTTATTGGTGCTGGTAGGGTTGGGCCCCCACCGCCACATTCGTTTAGCCCATCTCGTGCAGAGTGTTACCATACAGCGCTATCTCAGCTCCCTTCAGGTAATGCTGGTGCTCTATTGCAGCTACCTGCAACGTTGTTGGATGTGAGTCGACAAAGTCCACTCTGCGTGTTGACGCGGCCTCTACAGTAGAACCACTGCTGCATCGTCATGACTTTAAAAGCCAATCCATTCATTTAGCGTTCTATTCCGCAGATATGCTAGTGGTACAAGTGAATACGGTCATCCCCTTTGGTACTTAGTGTGCTTCTCTATCATGCTCTTAATGATGGTGACTCCGATGGTGCTACCGAATACTACAATATCTCGCAGAGTGCGAGTTTGAGGAAAAGTATAATTGAATTTATCGTTTATTTATTGAGACATTGAATTTTATGCGAAAAATACGTGAACGAGATAATATCTAACGGAAAAATCTTATTCCATTTACCATGATCTTACAAGAGACAAAACTATTTTCGCGTTTATATGCGAAATGATAAGGTGATATTTTCTCGCCACATTTCTCGGAGGAGTATGCTGAATGTGATTTATATCACTTCGCAAAATGAATAATCGTCTAATCTTAAAAGAAATACAAAAGTGTGGAATTCGGTGAAATGTCTTTTGATAACAAGTGTCCCGGCTGTGATGGCGCAATGCATCAACGGATGTCACTGTAGATGACACTGTCAAAGAATGTCACTGTAGTGCCTCTCACCGGAAGGGCTTAGGGTTGGAGCCCCGACCGAATCACGATATTTCCCGAAGGGAGGGCAAAGGTCACAAGGCCTGGGTCTCTTCGTGGAGGACGCGAGTTACACGGCAGTATTCGCGTCTTTAATGTAAAGGAGGACGCACTGAGAAGGCGGCGTGTTGCTGGGCTAACCCGATGACTTGACAGTAGATCCCTTAATTGCAGACCTTTGGGAAAAATTGGGTGCGGGACATGTCACAATCCCACATATAAGTGTTCTACGGGGAGGATAAATCCCCCTATTAGTTTGCCTAGGTCCCTTCAAGGTGGAGGCAGTGAGGTGACGGATTAGGGGCCCCGAGCCACCCGGGCTTTAATCTGAGCGGTCCTCATTTGGACTCATGGCTTCGTCGTGGTAGTGGCTGATACTCATGAGTAATTAAAGACGGATTTGTCTCGGCACATTGTGAGTGGAACTTAATTTGACTTCGTTACCACAAAAGCAAGTACCTCTGAGCTGGTAGTCACATGCCCTACCCACACTTAATTGAGGAGGTTCTCGTGTAACTGCGTTCCGGCACGATCCGGATGCCAGCCTCAATGTGTTATTACACTAAAAAGGGGGCGTGGATAAAGGCCAAAGAACCTAGGTGCACCCCGGGGTGTAATCCTCCTGGTAGAATAAGAAATAATGTGGGGTTGTCGCCCACGCTAGGACTACAATTCGATACTATTATTCTAGATAGCTCGATAGTTTGGGCGAGTACAGCTGTCTGGGGGAGATACAACTGTCTGTGTCGGTTGTCATTTCGCTACCACGACGCTACAGCAGACGTTCGCGAGCAGCCCTAAATCAGAGGTCTCCGCTCTGCCAGGCTGCCGCTGCTGATCGGCCACACGCAAAATTCTCAAAGTGACAAGCTTAAATATATTGACAAAATAACACGGATTTCATTCATTATTTGTGACGCTCTAGTAGTGATTGCTAGTATGTTTCAAAAATCAACGTAAAAAAGTAATCAACAAAATCAAACACACATCTCCCCCCGGAATAGTTACGGAAAAGGTATCTAACCTTGCTCTAAAACATCTTTACCACGTGCTCTTGCAAATCTAACTGCTATCTTCAACAGTTGTCTAAGACTCAGGTTCTTTCCCTCGCGCTGGGAAAAATCAATAGTAATTTCCATTTTAAAACCAAATAAATCCCCAAAACTTCCATCACGTTTCAGACCAATTAGTCTACTGCTAAGCATTTGCAAAGCTTTTCTAAAAGCTTAATTAGATTAAACGCATACCCTGATAAAATAAATGTAATTCCGTCACATCAATTTGGATTTCGTCGTCTTCACTCATCAACTCACCAACTATTAAGAATTGTTAAAGAAATTGCTCTAGCTTTTCAGCGTAAACAATTGTGCGCAGCGACCGTCTTAGACTTTGCAGAGGCGTTTGATAAATTCTGGCACAATAGATTTTAATTCAAATTACGTAAAATAGGACTCCCGAAGTATCTATTCCAAATAATCAAATGATTTTTGAGTGGTAGATTCTTCTCAGTAAAAATGAACATCCGTATCTTTACCTTCCCAATTCTAACCGGCATTCCTCAATGGTTCCTACTCTCTCCTGTACTCTTTAATACCTTCATGGCAGATTTCCCTGACTTATCAAACTGAGCTACGGCTCTCTGCTGACGATACAGCAATCTTAAAATCCAGCGACTTAATCTCTGAAGCAATAAATGACCTGCAACAAGACGTAAATACCTTTTCTGAATTTATAAAAAAATGGGTATTACAACTAAACCCATGAAAATGCGAAATCAAAATTTTTACCTTGCGAAAAACCAACATCCTTATTCCTTTAAAGTAAATTATTACCGGATTACACGTATCCCTTCAAATAAATAAATCAAATACCTAGGCGTCTTGATAGATACTCGTCTCACATGGAAACCACGTATTACTCTTGAAACTCTTACAAGCCTTCCGGAAAAAAACTTCGTACACCTACCAATGCCGCCACCTTCTGCAATAAAAAATGCACTAAAGTTATACTACATTTACGATACTAATTACCTTAGTTGACGCGCTCGTATTCACTAATCTGTCATTAATGCCACATTGCAAGGTCAGTTGGAAGGCGGCGCTTGGTTGCAATCGCAATCAATTTCATCTCGCTGGAGTGAGAAAAAGCAGTGGAGGTCGCAAGGAATAAAGTAAGCAAACAGCGAAACATAGGAAGCAGTCTCGAATTTTCTTTTACATCCTAAAACTTTGAAATTGATGTTGGTTCTCCAACAACAATCACGTACTAGTAAAATATTTGTTCTCGAAATAATGAAAGAGGTATTTCGTAATGGTTTATCTTTCCTACCGATATTGTTTTGTTTTTCTCTTGTCGTGCTACTTCTTTGCGGTATGTCTCAAAATATTATTCCTATGCTAGCTGATCTTCGTTACTGCTGACCTGTTTAAGACTGATTGAAAATAATGATATTACGTCAAGAAAACTTTTCTTTATGCAAACATTACCTTCAGACTTTGTCCTGACGAGTCTGAAATAACCTTCCGCAAACCTTCCACCTTCCTTTATAAGTCTAATGTTATGCTTTACATTCCTCTTTGGGGAATTTTTATATTTGAATCTTGTAAAACCTATTATCGCACTGAGCTCTGACTGTCATTCACATGTGAATGAGATATAACTGTCGGGTAGGTACCTTAGAAGAGTATGGGAGGAGAACATTTTGTCAACTATGCTTATCAGAACCATGTATCCAAGCGTTTAAGAAATTGGAGGGATAGTATTGACATAACATTAAAATTCATTATTTAAATTACTTTGCTATTTATTCTCTTTGGGAAGTATGTTTCCGCTCAAAATGAATTTACCAATTTTCAAAAATGTATTTCAATATGATATCAGTTGTTTCGTTATTAAATGTTTTAACGAAAATGGCGATATTGGATTCAGCATCTGAGCCATTTGATGAGCCAGAGGTAAATTATACAAAGGATATCTGAGCATCGTGTCAGTCGTCTCAAAAAGATATTCAACCCGCCAAATGAACTGATGAACTAGCATATAAAACATCAAAACGTTGACAGTAAACGTCATTCATGAATTATGAACACACATGCTAATAATACACACACATTGTAATACAATTTTAAGAAAAACCATACTACTCCTCTTAGCTGGGAGTTCATTTATTTAATCATATTTAGTTTGTTTCGAAACTCTCCTAGAAAGTGCAGAATCATTTCAAAACAATTCCTTCTTCTTTTTTGCACCATTACGTCTGTTTTTCTCCTCATCAGAAGATAATGCCATCCCATCCATCCATAATACTTTTTTCATCATTTTATTAAATAAATGTTGGAAATATTTTAGTTCAAAAAAAGAAATCTCAGCTAACGTCTCCAAGCACCAATTTTTTTAACGCGAAATAAAAATCGTACAATCAGATTGCACCACCATGAATCTTGCCTCTCGCTGCGTTGGCCCAGAGTAAAGCGCTGCCAGCAACTCCGACAATGCCCCACGCCTCGCTCGATCTGCCGCTGTCAATGAGAAGTTCCGTGACCCGGGGGGCGGGGAGGGGGAGCCTGCAGCGATCGCCATAATGAAGCGCCAACGCAATTCCGCCTGCGCCGCCAATAATCGCATGCTCCCTGCAAAGCAGCTCATCGAACAACGCCCCCACAGCGCATTCTCACACAATTCACTTCGATTCATCCTCCCTCGCCCCACGTGCACGTGCACTCACCGAATCCATAAGGTCTCCCTCACTCAAACGCTTCTCGTATTCACAAACCACTTAACACACGCTTCCAACTCCCCAGTTACACTTTTATTCATTCTCCCTCGCCTCCAACGCTTCTCTGTTCACAAACCACTTACACACACGGCTTACTCAGTACACTTTGATTCAATTCTCCCATCGCTCCCAATCTTCAGTAGTACATAACCACTTACACCCACCCTTAGACACTCTGATTATTCTCCCTTCGCCTCAACGCTTCTCGTTAGTTCACAAACCACTTACCACACTCTCACTCAGTACACTTGATCCATTCTCCCTCGCTCCAAACCTTTCTCGTAGTTCACAACCAACTTACACACACGCTTTACTCCAGTTACACTCTGATTCATTCTCCCTCGCTCCAACGCCTTCACGTAGTCACAACCACTTACACAACACGCTCACTTCAGATCACTCTATTCATTATTCTCTAGCTCAATCGCTTCACGTAGTTCACTAACCACTTACACACACCCTTAGTACACTCTGAGTTCATTCTCCCTCGCTCCAACGCTTCAGTAGTTCACAACACTTAACACACCACTCCTCACTTCAGTACACTCTTGCATTTCATTTCATCCCTCGCTCCACGCTTCTCGAGGGTTCACAACCACTTACCACACCACTCTCACTCAGTACACTTTGATCATTCTTCCCTCGCTCCAACGCCTTCTCGTAGTTCACAACCACTACACACACTCCACTCAGTTACACCTTTTATTCATTCATCCTGCGCCCAACGCTTCACGGAGGTCCACACCCACTTACACCCCACCCCTCAACTCAGTACACTCTGATTCATTCTCCTTCGCTCCAACGCTTTCACGGAGTTCACAACACTTACCCACACACCCTCACTCCAGTTTTTATGTACACGCTGATCTCCATTCTCCTTCGCTCCAACGCTTCACGTAGTTCACAAACCACTTCACCACACCAACCCTCACTCATATCACTCGATTCATTCTTCCTCCGCTCCAACCGCTTCACGGGCAAAGTTTCATGTGTGGTTCCAAGAAATGCTATGTACTTCGCTTTTTCCAACTCCAAAATCTCTCGCTCGAAGATTAATCCTCTATTCTTTGCCCTGGTATTTCCTCTTTCCTTCCATATTCATTTTCCGCCACATTGAGGATTGTGGTTCAAAACAAAAAAAATTTACCCCGCGGCCTTTGTGGCGTAGGGTCTTTGGGCCTTGGGTCGTTAAATCTTAATTTCGCCAAAAAAAAAAATTGTTTCATTAAAAGCCCCCACCCGGGGGGGGAAAACAATTGTTTCCAAAAAAATTTTAAAAAATTTTTTTAAAAAAACCGCACCACGAAATTTAATAATCTCTCTCATT
>BOPP01000037.1:854695-870584 GCA_017312745.1 Gryllus bimaculatus
ACTTTGATTCATTTCCCCTCCTCCACGCCTTCTCGTAGTCACAACCACTTACACACACGCTACTCAGAACTCTTTATTCATTTCCCTCTGCTCCAATCGCTTCACGTTAGGTTCAAACCACTTACACACACCCCTCTAGTACACTCTGATTCATTCTCCCTCGCTCCAACGCTTCATCGGAGTTTCATTGTGTTGGTTCCAAGGAATCATTTGACTCCTTCTCCACTTCCAAAAACTCTTCGCCTCGAGATACCTCTATGCCCCGGTATTCCCTTCTCATATTCATTTCGCACATTGGATTGTCAACAAATACGCTGTGGGCGTAGGTCTCCTTGTCGTTCCTTATTCGCAAAATTCATAGCACGAACATGTCAATAATTTTAAACGCACACGAATTAATTTTAGAGTTTACTCAACCCATCCTAAAAACCATCGATAATTTTTAGTTGATACGTTTAAAATCGTTATGAATTTTGCTCATCTTATTGTTTGTTATCGATGTCGCATCACGAATTCTCACACCCATCCATCTCCCTTATACTCCTGCGGACTTCATTCCCCGCGTCGCTTGCTCCTCTCTTAATACGCTCTCTTATTCAAACGTTCAAATGCACCTTGCAGACCCCATGAACAACCAAACGGACACCTGACACGTCTCCCAGCAGCACCTATTTTGAGTTAGTTTCAGTTTAATATGTCTTATGAAATGCATAAATTAGTACCAATTATAAAATAGATAAAATGTATTTTGTATCTGGAGATACAGACATAGCATTCGTGGAAACGTTGCTGGTGTAAAAACATAAATGAGTGCAATTGAAAAAATGTAATGTTTAAGATTGGTATGTTTTTTTATATTTTTAACTATATTGAAAATTTAAGATTTTGTAAAACAGTAAAAAAAATTATTAAAAAAAACACTGTCCCCCAAAAACAATTAGAAAATAAGATAAAGATTATTAAATTAAATATGCAACGTAGTTCAAAAACGTGTATTCTCAATGTATGAACACAATATAAGTACAACGTAATGTTATTTTTGTAGCAAAAACTACCTTTTGCAACGAAGACCTAACTGATGGAAAAAGAATTCGCTACAACTGACATAAGGACGTCGTTTCCGTTTACGCTCTCTTCTTTATCTTACATATTCGGAAAGTGTGTTATTATTTATAACCTACTACCACAGTTGTTCTCTGCTTACAAATTGTTTATTTTCGCAACTATTTTTTATTCTTTGTGATATAGCCAGTGAACGTCCTCCGCATAAATGTAAGTTCATGAACGAGTTGAACTGGGACGATCAGTCTTCCGATGGCGCAAGCAAACGCCCGACCGCGACGGAGAGTATCTTCCTGTGTACAGAACGAGCGAGCGTGTGGAAGTGAGACTGCGTTCCCGCCCCGCCCCCGCTCCGCACCCCCCCGCCCGCCCCAGGAAGCTCCGCCGCCGTCACCGCCCCCGCCCACCCCGCCACCGCTCCCGCCCCCGCCCCGTCCGCCCACGTCCCGCCTCCCTACCGCCCCGCGCGCCGGACTGTGATTGCCGGCAGGCGAATATATCCGCGCCACACAAAGCGGCTCGCGGGAATAATAATCGGCCCCCCCGGCCGACACGCTCCCGTAATGACCCGTCCCCTCCCCCCGCCCCGCCCCAACCCCTTCCGCCCCGCCGACGCTCCCGCGACAAACAGCGCCGGCGCGGCCCGACCACCCGTCACGCCGACCCGCAACTGATTTCGCAGCCCGAGACGCGGACGCAACGCAGCTCATCGCCCTTCAATCACAACCTCCAACACTCCGGGTCCGCACACAGTAACTTCCGCTGGCTGTACCACTAAGCACAACACTTTGTAGGAAATGGATAGCTGATGTTTTGATGTTGTTGTTTTTGGTAAATGCAACAAGAAACACTACCAGCCGACATGGATGGTCGAGGTGGCTAGACTGTGTGACGACTCAGCACCTCGGTCTGAAGGGTCGCGGGTTCCAGTCCCGCCGTTGTCACGGTTGTTTGTCTCTTGTCTCTCATGTATGTGTGTTATCGCGGAAGGTCTTGTGAGTCTGCTGGCTACAGACCGAGGAGCCCGAACGTGTGTCTAGCGTAAATATTAATACGCGTCTCCATGAGGGACGTAGTGGGCTCCGTTGAAATCGGCCTCCTCTGAAGCTGGAAAAAGCTCCAGGAAGAAAAAAGGAGCACAGAAAGAAAAACTACGTACAGCTCTGAAAAACACTTCCGTTCTTAACGCCTCCGTGTTTTTAATAAATTATCCGCTATCAACTTACGTACACCACTAGTAAAGGCAAATATCAGTAGTTTATTAGTCAGAACCGCTATATTATACTTCTGGGTAGCGTGCGTTCTACGTATATTATGCCTTTGAGTAATTTGGGCGCATTTCTGCTCGTAGGCATTAGAAGCATTTGCGTGCGCGATTCCAGCCCAGAGCAAACGGAGCGAATGCCAATCCACCTATTGCCTTTAATTCACTGCTCAGAGGAATTTAGCATATTGCCGTGTACGGTGTGTGGTGCGTTAGAAATGCTTCAATGTTCCCACGCGCAGAGGCCTGGCGAACGCGGGGTCGGTTCTTTGCTCTGCACCTGCCACTGTTGGACAGATTTTTATTATTTCTGAAAGTTAGTTTTTTTTGGAACATTGTGGCAGAACAGTATAAGTTACATTCAATTAAAAATAATTAGAAATTAGTTTAATAAAACTTAAAATTGTTTTGAAATAGTAGTAATAATAATAGCAATATGTTTCTGCCAAATCTGTTAGTTGAAACACGTGATTTTTTACATGCTCAATAAAAATACTACACTATGGATTACCCAAAAGAGAACTACACAATAAGAATAATAACAATAATAAAATATCATTAACAATAACTCTAAATGTTTGTGTCTACCATTTATAAATGTTTTAACGAATTAAACACGTGATTTTCTAACTACTCTACATTACACACTTCTCTTCACGACAGTACATGGCATTTCTCTTCTTGATCATTTTATGTTGCACTCCCTTTCCCAACAAAACACATTTCTTCAATTCAAGTACGAACTGTAAGACCAAATAATACTTTTAAACAAACGTCAGATTTCGTTCAAACTGCAGACAGTTGAAACAAATACCAGACTGTAGACTTCTATATGTATGTGTATGTAGTTACTAAAAATTGTTGCCAACTCTTTAATGACGCAATAAATTGAACAATGGATCAACAGCTTTTTCTTATGCATCATACACTGGCTGGATCCATTCACCTTTCATAACGTTGTTTTATGTTAAGTACTGTCTTCTAGATGTAGCCCAATAAGCATTTTTTTATTAAAACTCACCATTTTTACATCAGTATATTATTTTTATGCTTTGCAATGTTACAATACAGGGAATTAGTAAATCAGCGACGAAATAAGATTTTCGTGATTTCGTATCGGAAATGAGCTTTAAAAGTCTCTAAGAGAATTATATTTGCAGACAAAATGGAAGTAATAAGACTCTGTAAGTTTGAAATACTTTAAATGTCATTTATTAAGAAAACATATGTATTTTTTTCGGGTAAGGAGTAAAAATTAAATACTTTTTTCTATTTACTTATTTATGCAAATGGTACAATATCATCTACATGGTCAGTAGTGGCCAAATTACCTAGCATTGTTGTCTGACTTTCCTTCTTGAATTCAAATTGAACGGATTGTCTTCCGCTCTGTTCTAATAGAGTGAACATGCCCTCTCTCCATTGCTACGCCTGTGCCAAAAGTAATCCTTCGCCTTCGGCGCGTTAAGGTGCTAAGAAACCCGTTTGTTAAACGTAAGAAGAATCTTCTTGTCGCAAAAAAGTGTTATCATTCAAAAGCCACTTTCCCTGATAAGGATATGAAGTAGTGATAATGAGAAAACACGACATGCTCTCAAGAACCATCTGATGAAATAGAAATACATTGTCTGCAAAGATAGAGGTTCTCTGGTAGTTTGCTACAATAGTATAACAGCAGGAAAATGTCATAGCTTGTGGTTAAACGTTTCTTATTAGAATTCACACAATGACATGTCTTAAATTAGTTCAGAACCTCCATCAGAACTCGCTGAATTACTTCTATTTGCATCCTATGATTTACACGCATTTGTGGAATGAAAGTCAGATTATCATGGAATGGAGTACGCTTAAAATATATTGTTTGCTTAGAGTTTCCTGTCGATTTTACTCAAAACTTAATTGAATATCTTGATTAGTCTGGAAAATTTGTTTTTCTACATCTACAAACAGAGGGCATTAACGAAAGGTGCGACGTATATGCGATTCCCGTGCGACGTATATGCGGTGATTAATACCATTATTTTGTAAATCAAGATTGTCGTTTATTCGTGTGATAAATGTTAATGTTTATATATTTTATTTCTCGTATGATTTACATGACGAAATAGTGTAAGAATATTCATATATAAAATTACAGTTACAGCATAATGTACGTGCACAGCTGGTTTGAATGAATGCCAATTCCGTAGCCACCTCTATCACATGTGAGTCGTTCCGCGCTTTTACCAGACGTTCGCGTAGGGAGTAAATGCAGGTGATTTAGGAAGTCGATGCCAAGTTATTCGATTCATTTCATTAGGAATTTCTTATATAATAAAAGCAATTCATGACGTTTTTCTGAGAGAAGATAAAACAAGTTTCACAAATCAATATCCAGCCAGATTATATTTTTTAAAAAAATATTACATTTAAAATATTGGTTGTGGGAAAACTTGAAATGAATTCAAGAGTCCAGAGCAGAATTAAGATGAGACCTTCCAGCTACGGAAATTTTCCAGATATTCATGTGCTAAAATCTTGATTTTTTTGAATGATTTTATGAAACTGAAAGGTATGATTGGGAGTTCATTTTTAGGAAGGTCCTGAGAAGGTATCAAGGAAATCAACACTGAAAACAAAATTGACGTATTCACATTATCGTACAGCGGGAGACTTGTGTCATTTCTTGGCGCTGACCCATTCCCTTCAATTTTAATCGCACGTTCATAGCACATCTGCTATGGCTGCACGAGAACGTTCTTCTCGCCTGGCCCAATCTCCTGTCCGCCCGCCGTGGCGCCCCTGCGCCCCTGACTTTCCATCTCGGGAGGAGAATGAAAGCCCCACGCGCCGCTCGCTCGGGCGAGAGAAGCCCTGCGCCGCTGAGCTCAGCCTCCGGGAGCGGCGCTGTTGACCGCTGATAGTCGCGCGAGCGATGGGCAGAGGAAGGGGGTCACCCTGCCTGCGCCCTCGCACCGCCCTCACCACTCCCCTGCCTCCTTCGCGGGGAAAGTTACGTCGTGTTCAGGGGAATCCTTCCGAGTAAAGAATTTGATTGATAGATTGATTGATTAGAGTTTCTGAGCGCGTCAACTGCAAATGTCATGGAGTGCAGGTCGTGTTTATCGCGGGAAGCGAAAGCGGTTTTCCTCAACTAGGTATCTCCAACCAGCCTGACACCGCCTCAGGCAGGGCAAGGGTTAAGCTTCCGACCGGTCTTCCTGTCTTCTGTGTAGCGTAGTGCATGTAAGAGTGGTAGGGGTGAGGATAGGAGAAGGGAAAGGCAGAAAACTTGGCGCGCAGTCCGTGGCCCGTTTGTTAGGGTACTTCCTCAGCGTTTGCCTGGTGATGATCGGTAAAACCTCGAAAAACTACCGATCAGAACAGATAGAATTTTCCTCCAGACAGCAACCGAATAAGATCTAGGTATAAAGGTTGTATCGGAAATACTCCCAACCGTCGGGATTCGAACCTTAGGTCACCTAGCCTGAACACTCTTACCTGCCTTCTTCGCAGCAACCTTCCGTAGTTACCTACTTGGCTTCCCGGGAGACCTAGGTATAGATGTCATCGTTTAACCGCCATGCTTTGACCTTTCTCAGGGCGAAATGCGAGGTTGCTCTCAGAATGGCGGCCGAAACGTTGGCACCTGTGTCTAGCACGCGGATTCTCCCGGATAAGTATGTATTTACGGACAGCCAAGCATTTACTGACTCCGGCGCTGAGGCCTACGTTCTCAAAGTCACGTTGTGTTCAAGAGTCTTTCCGTGTTCTGAGAAAAGTTCCGTTGAATAAACTGACAACGATTCAAGTAACCCGTTAATTGTCATTGAAAATCCTATTTACATTCCGGTTAAGAGAGAAGTGGGTATTTGATACCTTGAACCCGTTTTTCTGATGGCTGGAGTCTCTCTTCCTCGTCTGCTATCCTTGTTCACCCCCTCCCCCCGGCGCTGCCCGCCCGCGCAATTCCCCCAACCCCACCGTCCACTCCGTCCACTCTGCCTCTTGCTCCTCCACTGCCCCGCCTCCCACTCCACCGCCGGAAGGAAGTGGCCCCTCCGACCTCTTTCCTCGGAGGCCGTTTGTCGCACGTGGAATTTAATATCTAACAAACTCGTTTCGCAACTGGCGGCCGCGAGCAGCGTGGGCATCCTTCGAAATAGTTGAGCGCCGATTAGCTCTTCATAATCCGCTTCACTTTGGAAAATGCCTCCTCCCGCCGACCCCTGTCGTGAGCTTTTCGTCCAAAAAAGTTACTCGTCCTCAATTTTAGATGTGTCCAACATCCTTACTTTCTTCCTCTCTTTTAGCACATCTTTCTTATTTTTTTTTAATGCTGATGGCTTGTATGTCTTTGCTATGTATTAAAAATAAATTTATCTTCTGCAACTTCTTTTCAAAGGTTTCCAAAATGTAACCCCCCTAGGTTTCCACAGAAAGAATTGCATCCCCCAAAATGTATTTTTACAATTAAGTTATTAGCATTAAGTTTATATTAAGCCAACAATACAAATGTAGAATGTGAACTGAACTTTGTGAAATCTGAACATGTTAATAAGAGAATAATAAGAAAATATCTCTGCTTTGTGATACGAGAATAATGCAATTGATAGAACATTTCATTCAGCGAATGCCAGATCTCGCAACAATAATAGCACGTTTATGACGCGAAAGCGCGGTTTTAATTAAATCGCAATGCAAATTACAATGGCCGGATTGGCACATAACATTTAACGTCGAGTACTTGTGATACTGCATTTGGATTATACATATTTGCCATGGTGTTTGGTTTTATTTGTATTTTCACAAGATTTATTTCTAATGAACTATCTCCACATATTCAATTTTCCTTTCGTATTAATATACCTGTTTATTCATTGACAACGGGTTGTTGTTTTTTGTCGATACGAAAAGACAAACGCACGGGAATTGATATATTGGAGTTTTGTTCATGACGCTGGTGAAGTGCTTTTTACATATGAGTGTTCTTACTCACTATGTGATATATGACCTTAGTCAGTATTGTTTTCAATTTTGCTTCCTTACATTTTCTGAATGTTGCTAATGAGATTTACAATTAATTCGAACGACATTTTCTTCGCGTCTTAAAATAATCTGTCTTCATTCAAAAATAAGAAGCCGTTTACGAATATAGTTATGGTAATAAACCTTTCTCAAATGATCCGATCGGTCAGATCGTGTGGATCAGATGGGAGTATCCGACGTATCCGATCAGCAGAACGTTCGCTGCGGCGGAAGACTCTCTTTAGAAAACGTTGAAGGTAGCAAAAGGCAGTTCTTAAACTGAAGTAGCTCTGTGTGCGCTGGTGGGATTGCTGCCTGGCAGAGCACGTCGCTACCATTTTCCCTCCATGCTAGCGTTCGCTCGCGGCGCTTCTCGAGGGTGCTCCTGGAAGCTCCGCGTCAACGCGCGGCCAGACGACCCTGTCCTGTACCTGAACGGTTGTGCGGTGGAGCTGGCTCCCGTACCTTGCACACGAGACCATTTAGTGGAATGACACAAGGGCCCTTTCACATGAAGCCCCTTAGCAGCGCTTACGAGCGGTTCGTCTGCTGGCAAAGCATTGCTTTAAATGGAGGTATTCACACGAGCAGCGCAGCGTGAATTCCACTACCAGCAGCGCAAACGTCTGCTCTCTCCACATCGCCTGCAGAATTCACTTCTCAGTGTCAGCCTTTACACTACACCATTTGGAAGTGCCAGTGAACTTAGCTGTTTACTTGAGAACTATTTAATGCAGTTTATATTGGGTTACAATCTTACGTAGTAAGGGTGCTTACTTAACTCTCCTTAAACTATCCTGTCTTGCGTCCACCTTGTTTTCCTTCGCTCTGTGGCTCTGGGCAAAGGCTCTAGGTGAAGACGCCCGGCACGTCTCTGTAGCGCTACGGAGTGGCTCCGTGTGAGGGCGGCCTAATGTTGTGCCTTCTGGTCATTAAATGATGTAGGCGATTTACCGCCTTCGGTGAATCAGGACATCAATTGATGTCACTGCAGTATCGCCACACTTGGGTTGGAGACCTGGCGGTGAGAGGATTTTTGACACTACTTAGGTAGCTAAGTCGATATCAGTCGTTGTCTGGATGAGAATTCTAGCGGCCGGCTGCTCTGATCGGCTTATTTGCATGCCTTATCTGCGAGATTTCTCCGATCAACCCCAGGCGAATACCGGAGCAGTACCGGAGCAAACGGACCACGGATCGCGCGCGATCTTTCCTTCGTCTTCTTTGTCCTATCCTAACCCCTTACTTGCATATACTTCAACTTACACGCAGTACACTACCACACAGGCCAGACGTGAGCTTAGAGTTATGGCGGTCCACCACTGGTGGAAGATATCGAATTGTGGACACCCCGCTAGTCGTGGAGTGGATCGGCGTTGGTTCTCGCCATACCTTGAGGAAGATTACCGCCACGTCTCGCGATAAAACATGCACTACACTTAAGGGACTGGTGATATTGTCCCTTGACGTGCCCAGAAATCCCAATCAATGAACTTTCATCAAACTTTTGGAAGTTATGATTATTTGAATTTTATGAATACATTTGTCATTAAATTTTAGAGGTCTGAGAAAAAATGTACAGTTTTTTGTCAATTGTTGTCGCGGCGGCGGTGGTGTAACCGTACCGGTTAGCGTACCGAACTGTTGTACCCAAGTTGGCGGGTTCAAACCTGATCGAAGCCGTGGATTTTTAAGTGTGAAAAAATCCTTCGTATGCCTTCGTTCGTTGGGGAAGTAAAGCCGGCTGTCCCATGTTAGTAGATTTACTTGCATGTAAAATATCCTCAAGCCTAAATGACGCCTCTGAGCTAAATTCAAATCGCCAGTTTCTCACCCAAGAAATACCTCCTTTCTCTGCTAGTTGGTGAAAGGAGCGTAGCGAAATTTGCGTGGTCAGATGGAAGAGCGGGCCTGATGGCCCGGGTCTCGCCACGTAAAATAAGGCATTAATTAAATTGAATTGTTTTCGATGAAGATCAGTACATTGACGTGCGGTTTGCGTGCGGTTCTGAGGCGAGCGCAGGCGTGGTGCGCGTGCTTGCAGCGTGGATCCTGGGCTGGCTGATCTGCAAGACGGTGCCGTACCTGCAGGGCGTGTCGGTGTCGGCGTCCATCAACACGCTGGTGGCCATCTCGGTGGAGCGCTGCCTGGCCATCTGCTACCCGCTGCGCTGGCAGGTGACGGCGCGCGCGTGCCGGCGCGCGCTCGCGCTCATCTGGCTGCTGTCGCTCACCATCACGCTGCCCTGGGCCGTCGTCTTCGGGCTGGCGCCGCTGCGCGACGGCAGCGACGAGCACGTGAGCGCCGAACCACCCACCCACCCAACCGCGCACGCGCGGCGACCTCTCTCAAGGCCCATCCACAATGCAATCATTACCAAGAGCATGGCGTTTACCCAAAATAAGGACTGCGTCCATAAGCGGACTCATTCATAATGCGTTCGCATAAGCAAAACTCGTAAGACGTCAACTTAAAAGCTCGCAAGCTTCAAGTTTCGTGCTTATGCTGAAGTAAGACATAAGAAATGAACCAATCACAGAACGGTAACTCAAAATCGAGAATCGAAATCGGACCGAAGTCGATAGAAGAACTAACGCCGTATGAGTCATGGACACCGTCGATACTTTGAAATCGATTATCACATCCAACCAAAAGTTATCCATAATGTCTCACAGCCAACTCTTTATTTTTGTTATGTTTATGTTGGACATAGTGAATATTTAAGTCTATCACTTATGTCAATGCGATATGCTTATGTTTGCGTTTGCATTGTGAATGGGCCTTTAAGCTGGCTCTGCCATAGATGGTTTACACAAAAACAAACTTGCCGCCGTTTAGAGCTATTGAAATTCAGTTTACGTTTGAAGAGCAATTTAAATTAATTTTTCCGAATTATTTAGGAAGTAAATCGTTATACGTCATGGCATATATGCTAACCAATTGTGGCGGTGCCATTTCACCATTTCAAGCTAACTAACTAGTAAGAATGCGTGGCATTTCAAGTCTTCTTCTTACTGTTATTACTCAACTATTTCTCATATTTTTTAAAAAAAACTTAGACTATTTGAGTGAAAGGACACATGCATAATGATTGCTAGATTTTTTACATACACTCACAAATCTTTGAGTTTAATAACACTCTTCGAACTTTTTTAATCTTTAAACACAAATTGTTTTTAAAATTTTTAAAATATTAAAAACCTTTGTGCATAAAGATTTTTGCAATTTTCTAAATGTCGGAGGTGGTTTGAGTAATAATCTGTGGGTTTTAAAGGAAATGTTGTAAAATAATCTCTGGGTTTTCTGAACATTTTGATATATTATTTTAGAAAAATTATTATTTTTTGTTATATATATCTGATACTAATTTACTCTCGAATGCTGTGTTTCATCTTTGGTTATCTTACTTATCTGTGCAATTTGTCGGGACTTTTGGTTATTTTTTCTATCTTGAGGTACGTGGTAGCAAAGCCTGGTGAATGAAAACTAAAAGTATTTCAAAAAGCTTCAGAACAAAGGCAATAGATTAAATCGCGAAGAATGTTGAGGTTAACAATATGTGCAATGCGTAAAAAACGTTTAATACTTAAAATCTTAACAACAGAATTGATTCAGTCAAGCGCCCCTCCCCCTCCAAGCAGAGATGCTAGTCGAGAAAATGACCGAAAAAGTCAGAAAAAAGAAAGAAAACTGTCTATACATCCATTAGAAAGAGCAATATAAATTATGCATTCATATTATAGAGTAGGATTTTTAAGTATAATAATACAACAAATATGACGCGTAATTCCTAGTAAAAACGTGAAAAGCCTTTTTTTAAACACAGTTTTTCGCTATAAATGTCCCGTTTTCTCAGAAACTATTGAACCATTTTATTAATTATTTTACAGATCACGTTGCTAGTCAATGTAAAGCATTGGGTCTACTTTTGGAAGTTTTCATTATTGGTTTCAATTTTATAAATAAATTTGTCTGGCTGCTGTAAATTTTGATGGGGAAAATGGAGGTCAGAGAAAAAAATTCAGTTTCCTGCCAATTATTTTCGATGTAGACCAGTACAACAAGAGTACAGATAATATACAATAAACATTTCAAATCTATATCTCCAATAGTTTCTGAGATAATGGTCATCAATATTAAGTATCATCATGATTAATATGGGAGGGAAATCTCACCGTAACGAAATTCGTAACTATAGTCTACACATAACTGCACTTACTTCTATATGAGCAAAAATCAACAAAAAATTTCAGCTATTTTCAAGAAAGAGTTGAAAATGTTATAGGGTCAAATATTAAACTATTTTAATGATATCCAAAGCGGCATATGTAGATCTTAGTCCTGATGTTTTTACCGTTTCAGATCAAAAGCTTCACAGATATATCCATCCATCATAGTAGATTCATAAATTGATTTTCCGGTACAATACTTCATGTAACTCCTCCCCTCCTGCATCAATCTTCTCTATGTTTCAAAGAGAACATACCTGAATCATGACATGTGTGCCAAGTTACAGCTGAAAAGAACCATGAAGATTTTATGTCCGATATTTAAAATCGTATTGTCTAAATATTGTCTCCAATATTTTAGTAAAGTAAGAGAAGTATCTATTACTCCACTTAAATATCAATAGAATTCTGAGAAGAGGCGTAGCCAATTAAACTAGTGGTGCTATAATAGGACGTACAACAGGTCGTCCTTTCTCGTATAAATTACGTAAAAATATTATACTGCAATTTCTGCACATTTTAACACATCTCAGCCATCACTTATAAAACTCAATACCACTCGTAGCACATTAGAAGCGCAAAATTAACTCATTTAAAATTAATTATTCAACGCAATCCCGACACTGCAAAACTCCTTTCCGTACTCCAAGAAACAATGGTAAGATATTTTGAGAATTTCAAACTGCCGTACAGCGGCGTTCTCATTTGCTGATTCGCAATATGATAACTCCTCAGATGACTGCAGGAAAAGAAGTGCGGAAAATAGAATTTGCAAATTGGAAGATTTGAAAAGTTATGTAAAACTAGTTACTTTTTAAAAACATTGCACATGACTTTACTGAAAGAAATAATTTTTAAAACATTTCATTTTACAAAAAATATCTTGTCGTCAATATTGTATTTTCGTGAAGTAATGTTTTTGCAAGTTTCGAAAATAGAGAGAGTTTGCAGAAAATGGAACTAGAACGATTTTCTTTTCTAACATTAAAGAACAAATTTGGAGCCTTGTTTTTGGGAAAATGATTTTTTTGCATTATTATTATTAATACACTTATTATTATTACACTTATTATTATTATTATTATTATTATTATTATTATTATTGTCATCATTATTAGTTTTCTCGAAAACACGGAGTTCGCCTAAAATGGACCAGTATTATTCCTTATACCATTCTCTGATACATACGAGGAGAACATTGGTGTTTGACGAAATATTTGATTAAAATTTGCCTGTATTTCACGGAAAATTTTGCGAAAAGTACTCATTTTTTGAAAACTTGTAATTGAACTAATTTCCAAATCTATTCTTGAACAAGCAATGCCATTAAGGAAAAAAATTGTTTCTTCAATACGGTGTTTGTATGAAGACGCCAAAAAATATTGAACTTCCACAATTTTCAGAAATTTGGAGATTTTAACGAACATGAGAACTGCACCAGTTTTTACGCGTTCTTTACGCTATCCCGGGAGATAATTTAATAGAAAAATCGAGCCATTCTTGAGAAAATTTTGAAAATGTGAAGTCTTCATGTAGAGAACCCCGAAAAAACAAAATACCTGATCCAAGCTTTCAGGACCTTGTGATCGCTAAGATTGTTGGGGGAGTATCAGTTTTGGCGAATGTCTTCTGAACGGATAAGATGCTAAACTTGACTACAGATAAACGGACAGACAGACGTTTTGCCGTTAGTCGATTTTTAAATATCAAGGATCCACAGAACGTGGATTCTGACCTCACGTGTTAGAGAAAGTACTTTACTACACATAGAATTTGATTTTTCGTTACCAGGGCCCGTCATTAAGAGATTTTGTCGAAAAATCGCCCATTACTGCCATAACATTTATATACTTGCTCTTTACTACGTAAGTACGTCAAATTCAAAGCATTCCATCTGCAAACCAAAAACATTCGCGGCATTGAACGATTCTCGACTGTTAATGCAACTGAATAAGTATGTGAATTCATGCAAAAATTAGTCCGTGCTTCTCCGTACCGTTAAGTGTATTATAGGCTTAATGTTAGTAAATACCACCAATCAACCTACGTTCTTCGAACTAAAGGAAAAAGTTCCAAAGAGCTCCTCATTTCTGATACCACTAAGACATTTTGGCTTAATGAGTAGTTACTGAAGAAATTGTGCTTCTTTGTAGTCAAAATATTTGCCTCCCCCAGGAGAGCGTTCATCAGCCCGTGCATCGCTCGTCGTTCCGTGCGTGCAGTTGTAAGCGGAGCCTCTCGAGAGCAAGTGAAGCGTGGGCCCAACTCAATTGCAGAGCAGCGTCGTGTGAGCGGTGCGCGGGCTGTATCCCAAGGGGAGGGGCGTCGAGGCGGAGCGTGGGCGATTGGGGGGAGGCGGAGAAGGGGGCGGGGCCGGGGCGAAGTGGCGTTCGCACGGGCGATCGATGCCGCCGCGGGGCAGCGGTGGGCTCGCGACGCCTCCGCCCGCCCACTGCAGGGCGCGCGCGCCGCGCCTGCCGCGCACCACGCGCCCGCAACTAAGTGGCTACGCGACGGCCCACGCAGCCCCACGCTCGCGCAGGACGGCTAGGCGATTCAGCAGAGCGGAAGAGCTCGCTCTTTCACACACCCTCTTTTTCGTCTCTTGACTAGGGCGCCTTCCCACGGCGCGACCGCGGCGCGCTTCCTCTCAAGGAGCAGAGCCCTTCCGACGCAGCACACGGCCGGAGCCCACGGCCCGCACGCCGCCCGCGTGGAACTGGTGAGGGGGTCTGGAGGGTAGGTTTTCGCCGACCCTCCGGCGACGAACGAACAAAGTGACCGGGAGCAAGTAGAACGCTGCGGCCGTGCGGCAGTGGGAAGGCTCCCATTAAAGCTGTGTTCTGCTAGCGGTGGGCGCGTGCCGCCTCCTCCGCTTCGCGCTGCTGCGGCAACCGACGCCGAACTCCCGCCAACGAAGCGGAGGAGGGCATACGCGCCACGGCTAGCAGTACACAGTTTTAAATGGGAGCCTTCCCACTGTGCCGCCGGTCGTGCGGTTTACCTGCTGCGGTCCCTTTGTTCGTCGTCGCCGGAGGGTCGGCGAAACATACCACTGCAGACAACAGCCCCCCCTTCCACGGCGGGCGGCGGTGCGGCCGTGGCTGCGGCTGTGGCGGCGTCGGAACGGCTCCGCTGCTTCAAGGAAGCACGGCGCCGTGGCGACGTGGCAAGGCGCCCTGCTTGTCGAAGGTGAAGTTGTCGGCGCCGGTGGACGGCACGCAACACTCTCATTCCGCTTTGGGTCACTCAGGGCATCGACTGGTGCACCTGCAGTGCCTTTGACTGGAAGGTCCTAGGGAACGTATCCCGACTCTGGCAGGATTTCCGAGTGTAGGTAGATAGCTAGAATCTCGGCTCATGTCGGGATAATGAGTCCTGTTCTCTGGCTAAACAATAACCAACCAATACTTAGGAGTGAATTAGATAGGAAATTTACATGGAAGAAACACATAATTGATATTGCTAACAAAACCTACCTACTCATTAGTAAATGAAAATTCTGCATTAAGAATAGAAAACACGGTGTGACAATTTTTAAATCTATAACTCTATGCGTGCTCAGTGTGGAGAGGCGCTGCAAACACGTATATTAATAAATTGGAAATAATCCAATACAAATTTCTAAGACTTGTCACCAAAGCTCCCTGGTTTATTCCTAATGCAAAAATCCAAAGAGAATTAAACATTAGCTGCATTAAAGTGTACATAAATAAATCGAAAAATGTTTATTTAAGGCTTGAAGCTTGTTCTAGCAAAAGAACTTTCAACCTTGGCCGTACAGCTCATGCACCATCCAGGATATTGTCACGCTTTCCAAAATATCGCTTGAAGCCGCAATGCATTTGATATATTCTGAAGTGCGATGGTAATTTTGATTTTCTGGTAGCTCCCTTTACACTTCAGAACTATCTAATTTGTATGGAGGGTTATGAATGGGAGTGAAATGCATGATTACAATTAATGTATGAACATGTGTTGTACAGGGTTGTGAACAAATTTTTATTACGTAGTCAATAAAAATAATTTGTACATGAATAACATTAAGTGAAAATGCTAGCCCTGCTTAAGTTTTGCTACCAATAGTTTAAGCTTAAATTTGGATACGGAACCAATACGACTTCCAGGTAGAATTCGCTGTTCGTTCATTTGGCGCCAAAACCGTTGACGAAATTCCCCGTTGGCTTGATTTTGGTCCTCACTTTCACCACCAAATAAGTGTTTATAATAGTATAAAAATAAGTGTGATAAAGTATGCAAGTTTGTTAATTTTGACTTGTTTGACAGTATCGCTGATTACGACAACTATTCTCTGGAGTTATGTTT
>BOPP01000037.1:870776-912615 GCA_017312745.1 Gryllus bimaculatus
TAATTGGAAGAGACTGTTAAGTGCCTCATGTAATGTTTATATTGTAAATAATAACTCCCGAAAGGCCAAAGGGATGAACGGGTAAGAAATAAATTTAAAAGAAAGGTAGCAGTTGGCGGACTCGGAATCATTAAACAATCAATCAAAACCAGTCATTATGCATTTGATATTTGCTGTTTGTTTCATTGTTATATTTGTTGTTAATAGTTTCATTGATTTATGTATTTTGTCTCTGGAGTCTCTGGTAAAATCTATAATAGAATAAAGTTTGATTAATCAAATTCTAGAATCGAAATTATTGGAAATGTGAACCTCCGCGGAACGTGTATACATCGACCGTATGCATAGACCTTGCGATTAATTCCATGGCATAACTTCTTGCAAAACATGAGAAAGAACACCTCGTGATTTTCAAGCAAAAATGCGACGAGACATTCAATAATGTTTATTTAATTTTCAAAACGGAATGATATTCGTGGTTTGTGTTCCACGGATATAGCAGATGACGATTAAAAAATTGCGCAGTTCTCACTTTCGTATAACACTCGAAATTTTCGAAAACTGCAAAAAGTACAAGTAATACCAGGAAGTATGTGGTGTTTTAACGACACTAGATTATGTAAGATTTCAGTTTAACCAGTATATTTCAGTTGAACTACGAAATTGTTCCGATTTTCTCCTCCGCAATACACCAGAAGAGATTTATTGCGACGTTTGAAATGTGCATTTCAGCAATTCGCTCAAACGTCTTTTCTAGCATTTTTAGTACAATATCTCTTTTGTCACTTTGTTGAACCACTAATATGACGCCTTCATTTTTCGGATTGTGCCCTTCAGAATAATTTTGTGGTTATGTTCACAAACAGAAAAAAAACGTTTGAAAATCTTAAGGAATTGCATTCGTTTAACATTGTTTGTAAATCGTTAACATGGAAAGTTTTGATGTTGAGAAAAGTGATAACCTTGTATCTTTTTGTTGGATTACTAATAAAATGTGTTTGAAAAACATTTCTTTGACATTTCCGACGACAAGAAATGACTGAGTTTGATGATATACGTGAGAGTGGATTTTAATTCTGAAATCTAATTCTGGAATCTAAATCCTGCAATCTAACTCTGAAATGCAAAGGAGCTAACATCATAATCAACGGTATAATAAACCGATGGATACAAGCACCTGCTTGTATCCATCCCGCCATCACTCACGTTAAGAATCCTTCCTGCCTATCTTTTGGTCACGCGAGGTATCCTCCGATGCGACTCGATTTTTTTGTGTTCATAGTATATTTCCAAAATTACATACTTGTTTTGTGATTCTTGTTATTATTGTTGATATTATTATTGCTACTTTAAGTATAGTTTAAAAGTAGGTGGGGACAGACTGAATCTTGGGGATGTTTAAGTGTTCCCTTGTCAGAGAAATCACCCACCGTGCTTAGGTAATTCAGCTGCGTTAACAGCATTATGTGACCCTAGACAGGCGCTCCAGTCCATGCCAGGTCAGACCAGGCACCCCACTCCACCCTCTCACGACTTCCAGACGTTGAATGACACAGCCCCCTCGAAAGCCTCTCCGACGCGGCAGGTTTCACGCCATTGGCACATGGCACGCGGCAGAGCAAAACTGTCCGGGGGAGGGGGAATCAATGAAAAATCATATTGTCGGGACCGTCCGGATTATCGCGATAAAACAGAAACGGGGCTGCTTCCGTGAGTATTATCTATGTGTGTTTAAATTGCATGTTGACGGATCCACATACATATATTAAATAGTTCTGTGTAGACGGGGAAACAGACAAGAAACGACTTTGATGTGATACGTTTTTGTCGCACCAAAACCGTAGATCTTTTTAAACCTTATCCATAACTTTTAGTTACTGTTAGTTACTATTAATATCCAAGGGAAGCGGAAATTTGAAGGTGGTCGCGTTTATTTTTTTTTCTAGGGCTTTTCCCAGCTGAAGCGTTACCCTTCACATCTCAATGGAACGCATATTCGACCATACACTAGACCGTAACACACTTGAAGGTTCCTCTGATCTGGGGTAAACAGAACGCGAAGCCCTCCGGGATAACACATACACGAGAGACATGGGACAAACAACCATTCCCAAAGCACACCTCGAACTCGCGACCTTTCGGATCGATGCGCTGACTCTGCACACGCTCTTAGCCACCTCGCCCATCGAAGTCAGATATTAATTTTTAATCCATATGTAAATGATAAAAATGATCAGAACAATAAACAAAAGTTTTATTAACTGATTTGATAATTCAAAATAATGTACAATGCATTTGTCAACAAAACTCTATATTAATTATTTTTTACCCTTACACATTTTAATCTGAAGAATGTTCAATTTAAGGATATTTGAAAATTATTACTGTTTTTTTTATGATGGAAATTTTTTCACTCAAAATTAAAATATCAAAAAGGTAACAGCATCGATCATCGATCCTTTCTCATCGATGTTCAAAAACAACGGCCTAAAAAAATTGATGTTAGTTACATCGACGATTATATAAAAAATATCAATGTTTTGAAAACATCGATATTGCCGTCGCATCCGTAGTTAAGGCCACCTCATACAGGCTCTTTTTGTGAAGCGAGGCTCTGCCCCGCCGCGCCGCGTCACGATGCAACGGGACATGACGGAACGCAATCCGACACAACGTAACGTGACGCAAAGCAACGCATCGCGACGAGACGCAACCCAACGCGCCGCTACGCAATACAACGCGACGCAACGCAATGCGATGCGGGACCATGCGACGCGACGTGACGCGATACAATGCAAAGCAACAGAAGGCAACGCAACACAACGCAACGCAACGCAACGCAACACACGCAACGCAATGCATCGCGGCGCGACCCAACACGACACAATGCAACGCGATGCGATGCGAGATCATGCGACGCGACGCGACGTGACGTGACGTGACGTGACGCGACGAGACGAGACGAGACGAGACGAGGCGAGGCGAGACGAGACGCAACGCAACGCAACGGATCGCAACGCTACGCGACGAGATGCGACGTGACGCAACGCAACGCAACGCAATGCCGTGCGAGGCCAGGAGACGCGACGCGAAGCAACGCGACGTGATGCATCGCGATGCTACATGATGCAACGCGATGCAACGCGACGCGATGCAACGCGACGCAACACGACGCGACGTAACGCGACGCAACCCGCATGCACAGGTGTGCACCGAGCTGTGGCCGTCGGACGTGAGCGAGAGCGTGTACTTCGCGCTGGCGCACCTGCTCATGTGCTACCTGCTGCCGCTGGCGCTCATCTCGGCGTGCTACTTGCTCATCTGGCGGCGCGTGTGTCGGCGCGCGCCTCCGGGAGAGCGCTGCGCCGCCGCGCCGGCCGCGGCCACGCCCCCGCGCCACGCCCCCGCGCCAGTGCCCTCTGGCGTCGACGTCATGATCCACCGCTCCAAGGTACGCGCTGCGCCGCTGCTCCTCCGCGCAATCTGCGATTTGACAGCAAACGGAATGAAGTAGTGGGTTGCAGCTGCAAAAATGCTACTTTCCAAAAACTAGCACTTACCCTACCCAAGGGCAGTAAATAAAATACACTCTGTGATTAAACGTATTTGGACATGTGGCTGAAAATGACGTACCAGTACGTGGCGCCCTCCATCGGTTCTTCTTCTTCTTCTTCTTCTTCTTCTTCTTCTTCTTCTTCTTCTTCTTCTTCTTTCGAGTCGTCGACAGCTAAATTCTGTTTTGCAGGTAAGTAGATAGAGCCAAGGCTCTCTGGTTTCGTAGGGCTAGGTCATCTTTGGATATACCATTAGGGCAGTCCGGGCAGAAAAGTAGATGTTCCATCGTCTCTACTGCACCGCAGGAGCACATTACTGAGTCATTCTGGGCCAAGAATCCCCATGTTTGCATGTTGTATTTACATCTACCGACACCCGTACGCAGTCTAGAGATCTCCATATGGTCCACGGTTGTTCGGAACCCCGAGACAGGAACTGGGAGGGTTTTATGAGGTGTCCTAATAGGCGGCATTCGTCCATCCACACGTCAAGCCTTTCCTGCTCGGCTGGTTTCTAGAGAGCTGCACTGGTCTCAAGGAAACGTTGGGGGGAACGGAGCATCAGTAATGCAGGAATTCATCGGTAATGCACGAACGGGGTGTTGGCCCACCCTTAGCATTGATGACAGCTTCCACTCTCTCAGTTATACTTTCAATCAGATGCTGGAAGGTTTCTTCGGGAATGGCAGCTGATTCTTCATGAACTGCTGCACTGAGGAGAGGTAGATCGATGCGGTATAGCACAATGTCGGCGTTCCGAAACATCCCAAAGGAGTTCAATAGGATTAAAGTCAGGGCTCTGTGCAGGCCAGTCCATTACAGAGGTGTAATTGTCGTGTAACAACCCCGCCACATTCCGCGCAGTATGAACAGTTGCTCGATCGTGTTGAAAGTTGCAATCCCCATCCCCGAATTACTCTTCAGTAGTGGGAAGCAGAATCACATAAAATTATTTTTTGGGAGGTGGGGGTATATTTTTGTAAATAATAAATGTATTTGTTATTATATTGTATATAATTTAGAGATTCATCAGATGAACTCATTAAAGCAGGTAAACGTCGTTTTGAGATCAAAAATCGAGTAGTAGGATAAAAGAGCTCGTGCGTAAATTCCGCTCATTCTTTCCGGTATTTGAACCCAGATCTTAGAGCATGGTTGAATGTTAACAGAAAACCTTAGAAGTAAAATATACCTAAAATAAGATGTGAGGAGATGGAATAATGGTTATATTTACAAAATTAGTTCATTTTTTTAAAAACCAGTTCCAAATCGGAATCGATATTATGAGTATTGCCTCAAAAAATTTAAGATCGTATTCGAAGGAAGACGGAAATATGTGAAACATATAGTTATGTACTACTATTACAGACCGTTTACCTCAGCCAGTAATGGTAATATAGCATCTCTAATTTGGTATCTGTGGAAAAATAGACTGAGATGCGAAGAGACGAAAGCCGAAACCGACTGTCTGGCTTGCGTATCCCGCAAGTCCCGCCTGCTCCGCCGGGGCTGCGCCGCACGCCGCCTGCCTGGTCGTGCCTCCGCGCCGACAGAGGCGGCCACAACAATCGGGTGGTGACGCAACGGCGAAGCAAAGGCGGAAGGGGAGAGGTGTTTTCGTAAATTTCACTTTACGACGTTCTATTCGTCCGATTGCATGATTGTCTCGGCATTGGATGCAGGCAAGCATGTCTCCATCGCGCTATAAGCCCACATTTAAAATTTTTTCGCGAAGTTGAGAACTAATTTCAAATTCAAGATTGTTGCTAGAGTTTTTTGGAAAAAAAAGGGCTTCGATAGAGTAAATTCTATTTTAAAAAAGGCGTCAAATGCCGTTTACCAGATTAAAAAATCGGACCATTTGCGTTCAGACGTTTCCGGTAAAGTAAAATTCCCCTGTGATAGTGCTGCGATCTATTGAATTTTCCTACAAGTATTTTTCGGTGCATTTAGCCTTAACACCATTGTGGACGTGTCCGGATACTTTTGAACACGTAGTGTACATTTGTGCGCCAGGAAAGTATATCCGTACTGGGTTAATCCCGGCTTTAGGGTGGCACGGTTTCTTTGATTCACTGATTCGGTTCATTGGAGAGGAATCGACTCCATGAACTGAATCTTTGTTTATATGCTCTACTTCCTATTAAAAATGACAATGATGTTGGTAGCAAACAGATCGCTCTAAAACAAGTAAAGGGGACAAAACTTCAAGAATCGATTCTTCAATTGTGGTGAGTACACAATATGAGCTTTCAAGCCGCACCTCGTGATACCAACATAATTTGCACTGCCAGCACAGTCACCAGCAAGTTGCCTTTCCGAAGATACTTCCCTGGCGCACTGTACGTCGCAACACTGTTGTAAATTAAATATTTTAACAAAAAGACTTCGCCATTATCTCAATAACGTAGTACCTAGTAAAATGTGGCCGACGCTTTGAATTGTTTCAAAAATTGTTTCATGTGTTTAAAATGTCTTTCATACTTCATTTATTTCATTCCCAGCTTTGTTCAAATATGTTCTTTTACTAGGAATGTTTCATGGTGTTTTGGTCATTCAAAAAAAAGTCTTAGTTTGCCAACGTTTCATAACTTTATTGTTCCCTCATCAGTGCTGTGGGACACATATTTACACTGCTACTTCAAGTTGGATATATTACCTAAAAGTAAATAACACGTACACATACTAAGAAACGAAGATAATAATCATAACACAATAAACTTATTTATTAATTATAATATAAATACAATATGTTATGCATATTGCATGTTGTGTCATTAAAACTCACCTTGCTAAGGTTGAATACTATTGATCAATATACCAATCATCCGACACATGGCATCAGGATCACCTTCACTAAAACATCTCGACTCTCTGGCTCCATGTTAGGAATGCACTGTAATTACTTCTAAGTAGGGAACATAATTTATTGTAATAAATAAGCAAAAAGTGAAGTAAAGTATGTAAGGAAAAATAGGAAATATGTAAAATAATTTTTTTATAGTGTTTAAAATTGCTCACACAAGTATTTTCCGAGCACAGAACGTCGTCGATCTGGTCTAATCACGAATTCAGAGCGGCTGAATGATAAGAGAGTAATCGTTCACTTGTTTTCACCAAACGTAAGATAAACTTGAATGTATCTTGAATTTATTTTTTACAACTTAGTAAATATACAAAAGTTTGATTCGCACCAAACATAAAAGTTTGTTTTGAAATTGTTTTGAAAGAGATGATTTCAGTAACGTTTTTTGTATCGAAAAAGATCCCTTTCTAAAAATAAATACGACTACATTGAAATGAAACGAAATATGTAGTTTTAAGTAAAATATGTAAAATCATATAAGAATGCCAAAATATGTAAAAATACGTAAAATAAATATGTCTATAACTATTCCAGAACGTCTTATAAACTCTAAAAAGTGTAATTGAATATACGTATTTCGTTCATGTAGAACGATATAGTTTACATGGATATACTTCCGTACTTCTTAGTCTGGTTTCCATGTTTTCTCCCCCACTTTTTAGAGAGATTAAAACTTCACTAACTCAGTCTAATTTGTGTTCACTTCTTCTGCAATTGCTGTATTAATCCTTTTGTATGCGAATCTAGCGTCACGTGCAAATCTAACATTAAAAGGCGAGTATTTTGTATGTTTATGTGAATAAAAAGTTAGTTTAAAAATAACGTAAAATTACGTAAAAACGGAAAAGTGCGAAGTCGAAATAAGAATATCCATTCATTCTCTAGCATTACTCACATTTTTTTCTCCATTTTCACTTAAAATTCTACAACTTTAATAAGTTCCGAAGCATTACTGTTCGTAGGCATTCACAAATTTATTTTTTTAAGTACGATATTCTGAATCTAAATTGACATCAAACAGCAGCGCGACTTACTTGGTAAATCTATTGCTTACTTAAAGAACTCGACATCACCGTTGCCAATGTCATGAAAGAAAATTATGGAGCATTAAGTTAAAAATGTCTTTGGGTACCGGTGTTCAAGCAACGCCACCTACATAGATCGATTTAGGAGGCGTTGGTTTAATTCCTGGCAATATCACTAAGATTGTAACCACACTATCAAATAATTCCAATTTTCATTCGAAATCGAAACTTTCTTTTTTTGTATTTTGTAGGACTGGGTATCTAAGAAAAGCATTAAGACCTCTCACGTAGGTGGACTCTGCATTGTGCTCTTTCCACTTCTGCACGCAATGACATTTATTATTATTTTTTTAAATTCTCTCGATTTCGGTGGTATTTAACGAAACAGTAGACATGACTCACACAGGCTGCATATTTTTTTTTATATCCGTTTCTAACTCAGAGGACCGCGAGTTCATTTAAATCGATTGGTTGATCCAATTTTGGAGAATTGATATTATTGAGATTATTAGTCATGTCTGAATAAATATGACAAGCGGCTATTGCATGTAGATGAGTCGACAAATTATCACTTTTTGCCAAAGAACATTTGGTCGGAAATTTCATGAAACGGCGAGACCCTTCACTCAATTTTGACATCGCGCCCCCGATTGTCAGTTATTCCGGGAGTAGGGAGAATTTCACAGTTTTCTGTGAAAAAAAAATGTCTTGTGATTTTCAGTGCTTTTTCACTATATTTTTATCTGCAAAATCCATTACTCGTCACATGCAAGCTGCGTCATTCGCAATCTCTGTCAATTCTCAGAAATGTATTTTATCTGGCGAGAACTGCGGTCGTAAAGCTCCCATGCGCTCAACTTCTTTATTTAGATCCGGCTTGACGAGTAGAGCCAACTGGCGCATCATCCACGAAGAATTTCGATAACCTGCATTTTCTGTGACACAATCCAAATTGGCTCTATCAACATCATTCAGCTGCATGAAACATTATTGATGGTTCCAAGAATCGCCAGAAACAAGAATTGCAGACACAAGTTTACGTCGTATTCGCCCTTGGTTTATTCTGTGATCATAATAACAGAACTATCACGAAAATTGGTATCTAAAATAGCATCCTTTTTACATTCACAACAAACACAACAAACAGAAGTTGTGGGAAAAGATACTAAAAAGACAAGATGTGAAATTGGTCCTAGAAATTTGGACGGAAAAGCATCCGGCGAAATTCAAAAGAGCAAGAAAATAGTTGTATGTAAATAATATTCTTTGTTTATAATGATTATGAGTAATAATTGTTTACTGCACTTTACACATGCGAGGCGTGCTCAGAAAGTATCGTTTCGTTCTACCGCCACCGCAGCGGTAGTGTCGCAGTTCTGCGCATGCGCACTTCCTGAAAAAACACTGTTCACAATAAGAATGCTTTGAGATCAGTTCCCTGAAATCTGAATATTTTTGCAGCAAAAAATGATGTTCAGCAGTGGCTTTCTTCACTGCTGGCATCTTTCTATGAAGAGGGGATGCAAAGTAGGTTTACTGTTATGACACCGTATGAACAGCAGTGGATGTGGTTTAAAATGCCCTTTGGGTAAAATGTTTTTTTTTTAACTTTTTGTAAATTCTTAACAGAATCTCAGGTGACGCCGCCCTCTCTGCAGTGAAATGCAACTTTACATCCCCTCTTCATAGAAAGATGCCGCCAGTGAAGAAAGCCACAGCTGAACATAATTTTGTTTGCTGCAAAAACGATGCCGCGATTTCTGGGAACTGATCTCAAAACATTCTTATTGTGAACAGTGGGTGCGCATGCGCAGAACTGCGACACTACCGCTGCGGTGGCTGTTTTCCACCTGCATTGAGCAGCTTTGACGGCGCAGGTGAAGGTGGTGAAGATGCTCCTGGTGGTGGTGGTGTCGTTCGCGCTGTCGTGGCTGCCGCTGTACGCGCTGTTCGCGCGCGTCAAGTTCGGCGGGCCGCCGCACTCGGAGCGCGAGGAGGCGCTGCTGCACGCCGCGCTGCCCGTGGCGCAGTGGCTGGGCGCCTCCAACTCGTGCGTCAACCCCGTGCTCTACACGGCCTTCAACCGCAAGTTCCGCGCCGCCTTTCGCGCCATCTTGCACAGGTGAGGCGCGCTCCCAGGCACGCCAGATTCATTCCTTGGTGTATCTGGGCACGTCAACTACTAAGGTCATTAGTTCCGTAAGTTTGCATCCCGAGAGACGGCGAGTTCTGGTGCTATCCGCGCCATCTTGCACAGATGAGGCGCGCTCCCAGGCACGCCAGATTCATTGATTGGTGTCAACTGCTGGCCTACTACAACCGACACGACGACTACTAAGGTCATTAGTTCCGTAAGTTTTCATCCCGAGAGGTGGCGCTGATCTTCCCCCGCTAGATGGCGAGTTCTGATGCTATCCGCGCAATCTTGCGCAGGTGAGGTGCGCTCCCACGCACACAAGATTCATTCGTTGGTGACTCCGGACATGTCAAATACTAAAGTCATTAGTTAATACGTGTCGGGTTCGTTTTTATCCCGCGAGGTGATGGTGATCTTCCGAGCCCCTTACTGTATCGCCGTAAGGAGGGGCCATCACTGGTTGGCAATGGCTGGTATCGGGCTGTCGAACTAAAGAACAGGACAGGTGGTCAAGTTTCGTAGGAGTCTTCGAACGCGCACGGGAGGGCGAGCTGAGAGAGAGAGAGAGAGAGAGAGAGAGAGACAGAGAGAGACAGAGACAGAGAGAGAGAGAGAGAGAGAGAGAGAGAGGGAGGGAGAAATCTTGATTGATTGATGTTTCTGAAGTATAAGGGTCAAGTGTTAAGGTCATTCATTCTTTAAGTGTACTTTTTTATCGTGGGAGGTGGCGGTGATCTTCCCTTGCTAGATCCAGCGCCAATGGGGTTGCGGATTTTCTCCAATCAGGTACTTCTCACCCGAGGGTCACTGCCCCAGCCGGAATACGTTCTAAGCTCCCGAATTGTCTAAGTAGTGTTGTGCATGGAAATGTAAGATATGTAAGTAAGGGATGATAATATAACAAGTATTACGAAGGAAAGATGATGCTCGAACTATGACCCGTTTCTTGAGGCACTGTTCCAATATTCGCCTTGTGTTGATCGGAGAAAACACAGGAACAAACAATCAAAACAGCCGGCCGCTAGAATTGTCCTATAGGCAGCGGTTGAATTTGACCTAGCTATCATGTCTTGAAAATCCTGCCACTGTTGAGACTGGGACCTCTCCGTCAAAGGCACTTTGACATCAATGTGAATGATCTTGGCTGTTCGGGTGACGCCGCGTCGCAGAGTGTGTTGCCGACGTTTCGACATTTTCACCCGGACAGCCCAGATCATTGAGGTGTAGGTATGTTGGTGGGGGGTGGTGACGCGTGTCTTGTGTGCGCAGCCGGTCGTGCTGCGGGCCGCTGCGCTACGACGAGTCCTTCGCCACCTCGAGCGCGCGCAGCAGCTTCCACAACAAGCTGGCGCGGGGCGTCACTCTGGGGGCGCGGCGGCCGCCCTCCTCGGGCATCGCCCCCTCGCCCGCGCCCGCGCCCGCGCCCACGCCCGCGCCCGCGGCGGGCCGCCTGGCGCCCGCAACGCAGCGCCGGGCTCGCTCCTGCGCTCGCCCGCCGCCCCGGGTCCGCGCCGCCGCCCGCGCGCCGCCCCGCAGCGCCCGCTCGCTGCCCGCTGCGCGCAGCGCGCACTGCCTGGTGCACGCTGGCGGCGGCGGGGGGCGGCGGCGGCGCTGTGGTGGCGGGGCGGGGGCGGCAACGACGCTGGGCGCCGCGCGCGCCGCACCGACACTCCGTCTGAGCGCCAACTGGACATGCCCACAACGCACACGCTGTTTGCCTCGCTGGGCCAGTAGACGGCATTTACTGTTTACTTATTAAATTAATTTTTTAATCATTATTCGTCTTTATTCATTGTTTTGTTTATTTATTTATTTATTTATTTATATTATAATATATTATATATTAATATATATGTATAATATATGTATATATATGTATATATATATATATATATATATATATATATATATATATATATATATTATATACAGAAGAAATTGCTGTATAAACTCATGTAATATGAGTGTACAGGTGTACTCTTCTAGCATACGATATTCGTTGCCATGGGATCATATCTCCTGACTTCGAAATGCAACGCTGCTCCTGATTCAGATCGCCAATCGCTACTGTAAAAACATTTGCGGCTACAATTTGTGGCTTCGTGTTCACTCCAGTGTTTTCTTTTGTCGTGAAAGAAGTGTGCGTAAGTAGTAACTGATACGACGTTTGATAACAGGTTTCCTGGGTTCTCGCGTGAGGTGGTGTTCACGTTCTTCGGTTGAGAAATGTTTCAAAATATGCGATAACGAAAAGGACGAATCGCAGAAATATTGAATTATTTAATGAAAAGGAATATTTTTATTGCTAGAATCTGCTGCTGCATATACGTTCGTTTCCTTCAAATTCGGTTTACAATTGAAATTAAAGAACAGAAAGTAATGTGAAGATTTATTCTTGGCCATTTCATCCCAAGGAACAAAAGCTACTGATGGTGTTACTTGCATCATCAAAGATATTATTTTTAAAGTATCTTTCACATTTCAAAGAAAACTCAAGTAAATTATTATATTAAAAATAACTATTCAATAAGCATGTTATATTAATGTGACGATTATTGTATTGAGAATTGACTTCAGAAAAATGAAAACCATTAATTTGTCAATTGTATGCATGCTAATGTGCCCTTTACACACTCTCACACACCGAAATATCACAACCATCTAACTGCGGAGTCATGAAAGATTCTATAAGTCTCTTTATTTATTCTTTAAAACATAATTTATGATTGAGATAGAATAATCAAACTTTCTAAGACGTAGTTTCTGAGGTTGCTACCTTTGATCAGATGCTGATGACTTGGTATTTAATAATGTAATATAATTACTTTTGGAAGCGGAATTCACAGCTGATAGTCTGTTAGACAACGTTCTAGAAGGCTGCTAACATCATAAACCTTTTTGATGTTTTATGAGAATTTTGTTTAACTTCCTATGTTGACTTATTACTAGGTAAAAATCTGTTTTAATTGTTCATACAAAACCAGTTAGTGTACTCTGATAATGTATGAAAGAAATATGTTAAGAAACGATATGCAAATGATGAACTCGTTATGTTTACGAGACATTCAAGTAGTTTCAATCATTTATAAAGAATTACATACACATGCGTTTGTAACAAAGTTCATTGAAATTTTAATTCTGTTGAGGTAGAAATATTATCAATCCCGTTGTAGAAGTTTTCACCCTATTTTCTATACCACGAACCCGCAATTAACAAGCTTTTTCAAAAACTGCGTAACTTTCATTCAAGTCATCATTATATTCAACAACTTTTAAATATAATTCTCTCTTTTTTTATGTTATATTTTCCCGTACGTCAGTGCTATGAGTGGTTTGACATACCTAACAGGTCAATAAAATTATGATCGATTTCCACCATTTCAGAAAATAGTACATCGATGTGAATCATGTGTCCATCACGGTAGTGGTACTCGTAATGATTATGAGCCACAAAATACCAGTATCCGTCCCAAAAACAATAACCTATAGTTTATAACACAATACATCGTACAATAATTTTGAAACAAAAATATAGAAATATTTCAAAATAATTACTCTTGGGTTAGATAAAATGTCTCAAAACTCATAGAACGTTACGAGAAAAATTGCACCGACACTGTGAAATTTCGTTTCTTGGAATAGATTTTTTCAAATATTTATTCTTTCTATTCAACATTGTTTTTACAATTTGACTTCGCAGTTGACTTCAATAGCCATAAAATTGTTGTTTTTAACAGCGATGTTGAAATGAATCATATTGCGAATTTTCTTGTAAAAATGTGTCCCCGAAAACTATTGATAACACGTGGTATCCTTGTGTATGTATTAGTACTTCCGTAGATTGTACATGTACAATATTTTAATTACTGTTCTTCCTACAAACAGGAATTTCATTCCAAAAACAATATCTGTTCAAATAGAGGGTTATTGAATAAAAAGTGGAAAAAATGTGTTTTATTATTTGCGTTTGGAAAACATGCATTATTCCTCCAGACTCATCACTCATTATTGTTTTCCTCGGATTATTGAACAGATTTCAAGACTTACATTTTCCCTTACAGCAGCAGAGCACAAGTTTTAAAGCAAGGTGAGTGCTTTATGTAGATCTTTAGTTTTTTAGATTCCATTGTCTACAATTTGTGCTATTTTTATCGATCATCACTAGAGCTTTGGTTCAATGGACCTAGTTGTCACCAGATAAGCAAAAATAAAACGTGAAAATATGTTTTTATTACTTGCGTCTGGAAATTGAATCATTGCTTCCGACCAGTACTACTATACCTACAGTTCAAAAAACTTACGATGAGCGTAAAATATTAGAAACGACTATACAATTATTCCAATATACTCGAAATCAACCTGTGTGACAACAGGTAAGAAATCAGACGACTTAACTGACATCGACCTTTAGTCGTGATCAAGAGACACAATGATATTTTGAATTCAAACAAGAAAACAAAAGAAATGTTCCATGGAGTAAACTATTGGAGCTAAAGAATGGAACAGGCTTTCTTGTAATAGTTTTCTAATGTGTTCGGTCTGGGATATTTTTTTTATTTTGATCCACCGTCTTCCTAGCTGCGTTTTAGTGCGACCTGAAGGACATATTTCTCACATTATCTCAATATTTAGTTCCCTAGAGGTAGAATACTTATCACTTTAAGAATATTTGTTTAAAATTTTGTAGCCATTGTTTAGAAAATCTTGTTTTTGATATTTTTAATGTTGACCTTATATCACTGAAAATTGCGGGAAAACTACCGTCTACTTTCAAAACAATAAACCTGACATTAAATAATTCATTGTATCAAACTAATTGCATTTGGAGAAATCTTTCTCTTCAATATTGTAAATATAGGAAGACGCCGAAAATTTTCACAATGTTTTTAATTATCCCAAACCAAGAGTTAACAGTGAAAACGTATCATCTTTATAAGTCATTATTGTGTTCCAAACTTAGTGAAGTAGTAGTATTATAGTTCTACCTGAATCTGAGCGATTTCATCGCACGAAAGGAAGAGTAGAAAGGCTACAACTGCAAAGTACTACGTATTCACTGTCAAAATTGAAAACCTCAACGATATATGTTCTTGTTCTTCAAGAATACTCAAATAAGGGAGGTTTGGAAATTATGGAACAAGTCAATTACTATTCACTGTGAAAACCATGGAACTCTGGAGCAATGTATTCCTATCTCCATGGAAAAAAGTGATCAACATGTTTCTCAAAATGTAATTGAAATGTTTTCCAATTTACCAGGTCCTGTGTATGTAAGCTGTAGTGCGCAATACTGCTATTTACCGTTGCTCGAAAACAATGTATCACAAGTAATTATAATCCCTAGTCACGTTTTGGTAAAGCAACACTTGTATCAGATGATTGCTGTATATTGTTTATACGAATACCCACTCATTATTGTATTTAAAAATAATCATCTTTGAACGTACACAAATTCGCGATGTTCGCTTTCCTAACTATAACATACTCTTGCTAGCGCTACTCAACGTCGACTGCTTTTGGTAGATCAATTGCAACTTGTACAACGGAACGACCAAGACAAAACCACACTTAGTTGGTCTTGGAAATGACGTAATGAACAAATGGCGACATATAAGCGTTCATAATAGTAATTTGAAGTTATTAAATATTAGTGATTACACTATTAAATTTGTTAAAACAATAGAAAGCGAAAATAATTTGAGGCTCCTACCTTACATTTAACGCAAAAATCACGCAATTTGGTTGAGTAGAATGTTGAAATTCATTTCTGCACAAAAATTCTTAGCGATTTAAATATACAAACAAACCAGTGGACGTTGTTGAAAAACTATATACTAAACGTTGGCGGTTGAAGGTGTTTGGTTGATGTCAACACCGTTAGTCGCTATACACGAGTGTTGACTGAACACGAAATGCGTACATTATCCTGTGAGTTTTAGAAACAATACTATCGTCCAAAACGTGATTTTCAGAGAACGCGAATTTCCACGCATCGAGCAATTTGGCATCGCTTCGAGCAAAAACCAAACAGAAATTAATTCTTATTTTCTTTATTAGTTATTTATTTTTTCTACTCTATGCGAAATTTGTGCAGTGTTTTTTTTAGTTCTTAGAATGATTTTTTGGCAAATTTGTTTTTGAAACTACTATTCTTGACTGAAGTGTATTTAAAAATGCAAGAAAACAAACATGTTCAGTTTCACTATAAATATTTTTAAATAAAATACAAACATGACCTTAAATCCAGTTGGGTGTTAGAATGCTACATTCCAGGTATCAGCAGTTGACTTCGTACAATGAAAAATGTGATGATGATGATGATAAATGATAATGATGATGGTGATGGTGATGATTGTGAAATGAAAATGAAAATGAATGAAGCCAAGTGTATAAGCATTAGAGGATATAGTTAAATTTGATTATAAACACGCAAATTCTTTTATGGTACACGTAGATTCTTTTTGTCTGAAGGATATTGAAATTTCCTAGAAAAATATGTAGTAAAACCATATTTGCTAGACAAGTTTGCAAATGTTCTAAAAGAAAAACCGCAGAACATTTTAATAAAAATTTTATATATACATGTTTACAAAAATATATAAAACTCAATTCCCAATATAGTTTGTGAACAATCTCCAATTATTTGAAATGCCAGATTATCTGATATGGATATTTGACAGTTTGATCTGAAATATCAGAAACATTACATTATCATAGAGAGTGTAGCCTCACACCGCAATAACGAGCATGGCAGATATTTTGGAATAGCCAAAGTGAAGCAAAGCACGCGAGTCGCCTGCGAGGTCAACCGCCGTTCTCCGGGAAGGGCACGTCGCCGAAGAGGACCATCTGGAACTTGTCCTTGAGCGCGCCCTGCAGCTCCTTGGCGTGCTCGGCGTCGCGCGTCTCGCACACCACGTGCGCCTTCATCTTGAACACGTCGTCCTTCATCCAGGCGCGCTCGAACGCCAGGTCCTTGATGGACACGCCCATGGCCGTGGTGAGGCGGCACAGCTCCTGCAGCCCGCCGGGCCGGTCCACCAGCGGCACCGTGAACTTGACGAGGCGGCCGTCCACGGCCAGCCCGCGGTCCAGCACGCGGCCCAGCACCGTGGTGTCGATGTTGCCCCCGCTCAGGATCAGCACCACCTTCTTGCCCCGCAGCTCCTCCAGCTGGCCCGACAGCACCGCGCCCAGCCCGCACGCGCCCGCGCCCTCCACCACGCACTTCTCCAGCTCCACCAGGCGCAGGATGGCCATGGCGATGCACGACTCCGGCACCGACACCACCTTGTCCACGAGCGGCGCCGCCGTCGCGTACGCGTTCACGCCCGACTTGGCCACCGCCAGCCCCTCGGCGATGGTGGGCCCCAGCGTCGTCATGACCGGCCGGCCTTCCTGCATGGCCTTGGCGAAGCTCTGGCACGACTCGGACTGCACGGCGATCACCTTCACCCCGGGCTTCATGTTCTTGACGGCGACGGCCACGCCGGCCAGCAGGCCGCCGCCGCCCGCCGGCACCACCACGGCGTCCAGGTCGGGCACCTGCTCCACGATCTCCAGCCCGCACGTGCCCTGCCCCGCCAAGATGTGCGGGTGGTCGTAGCCGTTGAGGTACAGCAGGCCCTGCTCCTTGCCCCAGTGCATGGCCCACAGCTTGGCCTCCGTCATGTTGGCGCCCTTGACGATGACGGTGGCGCCGTGCGCGCGGCAGTTCTGCACCTTCATGAGCGGGGAGGTGGTGGGCATGACGACCGTCACCGGGATGCCCAGCAGCCGGCCGTGGTAGCAGATGGCCTGTGCGTGGTTGCCCGCGGACGCCGAGATGATGCCTCGCCGGCGCTGGTCCTCGGGCAGCATGAGCATGGCGTAGCGCGCGCCGCGCTCCTTGAAGCTGCCCGTGTGCTGCAGGAAGTCCTTCTTGAGGTAGATGTCCATGCCGGTGAGGACGGGCATGTGCGACTGGTCGCAGGGCGTGAAGTACACGCCCGACTTGATGATGTAGGAGGCCTTGGTGACGTCCTCGAAGCGCACGATGCGCGGGTTGCTCTCCTGGCACCAGGGGTCCTCCACCTCGGCCGGCAGTTGCTCGTCGCCGGCGCCGCCGGGCAGGTAGTTCATCTGCGAGGGGGGCTTGGTGGGCACGCGGGCCTGGCTGCCGGACGCCGTGGACGCCAGCGCGCTGGCGGAGTCCGGGGGCATGTTGCGCCCCACGCCGCCTCCGCCGTCACCGGGAGCCAGTCCTCCCTCTGGGCCGCCGCCGCCCCCGGCACCAGGGGCCTCTCCGCCTCCTGGGCCGCCGCCGCCGCCGTAGCCCCCGGCGCCGGCGCCCCCGGTAACGCCCACCGCCCCGCCGCCGGGCGGGCCCAGACACTCGCGGCACTGCATTCTGCTTCACTCAGCTCGCTCCGCCGACGACCTTCCGCGCACAGCGCATCGGCCGCGCTTCCTCACGCACAGAGCTCTTGGATTTGGAGGTGCATCGACGGAAGTTTCTCTTCACACACGTCTTTTGCGGAAAATGGTCTAAAACAAGGTTCTCCGGTGATTCGAAATTGCATTGATAGGTGTTGAAATTTTATAGTCTCTCTCGTTGGCCATCATAAAGATTTACTCATTTTTCTTATTTTGCAACTGAAAACAACGAAACCATGGAAACGCAAATAGTGCTGCCAGTTAGCAACGATGAACAATACGTAAATAATACCACACATGAAATACTCTCCTCTGGAAAAAAGTTAAGGTTCTAACTTGAAATCTAGTAAATACTTCATATAATTTGAAATAATGTATGAATAAGGTGATTTATAAAATATAAGTAACTATGTTTGATGACTTAACAAATCGGAGAACGACATTATATCACACAAACTTTAACCCTATTCTTACATCTCAATGGAAAACCTACTACTTTACTTAAAGACAGGTTTTACTGACACAACTATGAGCGCAGAAAATTGTTCGACGGTTAGACATATGAACTTTTATTGTGAAGTACAGTTATACCTGTTTTATATTATATTAAGTTATTAAAATTTTAATTTTTTTTACAAATTATGTATCAGAAAATCACAAGGACATTTGAAAGGTAATTGTGTCCCAATAGTATACAAGATATATTTTATACTATTTGGTTGTATCAATAAAGTGTCGTTTCTTAACAAGGCCCACCCCTTCTACTGAAAACACTTGGAGTATGTGTCACGTTCCACCAGCTATGTATCAGTAATCCTTCCGTCTCATTTCCATGCACGTTTTCTAGAGCATATTGCGTTGGTATTTCATAGGATATGTATTACATTCTTTGAGATAATACATTTTGTCAAAACAATTCTGTGAGCTTTGAACTCTTTGAGTTTTCGATAATTGCGGAAGCTCAATTTTTCGTCGTCTTCCCAGAGCTTTAATATTCAAGATTGCAATTTCAGTTAAGAGTACTTCACTTTGAAGTAATTTAACCTGTTTCGTATGCCTTTTGAATTACCGTCCATTTCAAACAAACCAATATCTACACAAACCACCAAATTCTCAGACCCACCCCCTGCACTCCCTCATTTTTAAAATTTGGGGTTTGAGATGCACATGAGAGACTGGGAAAAATAATATTTATCTTTGTTGTCTCTTATTTGCATAAATTTACATTAAATATTATAATTTTTGTCAAGGAAAGCCTAGGTGTAGCATTAGACACAAGGAACAACTAGTGGTACAGAATAGCACGCACTCTCGCGTATTTGTTAGTTCTCTACTCTCTTGAATCTGGGTTGTCTTTTCAGTTTTGTCCTAACCACAACCGATGCAGTAGCCCTCTATTTTGCCTAAAGTATATTTTTGCGCGTTCTCAATTTTTCGGTTACCTAGTGGTAAAATTGAAATATGATATTAAGATTGTTTTAAATGAGGAAATGAGGTCCAATATGAAAATTAGCAACTTTTTTGAGAAAATGTCGGTTGAGCGTTTCTGAAAATGCACTAGTAGATGCTTAATTAGGAACAATTCGTACTTATGTACATAACTTGAAAAACCAAAAAGTGACCCTCATTACCTCCGCTGCCTTTACTAGAAGACAGAAATTGTGTGTTCAAAGCACTACGACTGAAACGTGATGGAACATTGTAATTAATTATTTTCAATTAATGATATTTCAAGCGATTATGTTTTGTGAATTATTATTAGAGATCACCCTTCTTTTTGTAGCCTGAAACGTTTGTATAAACTGAGAAAACGAGGTGTCATGTTACGAACATTCCAAGTCGTTTGCAAGAGCTGAAATTTTTTAAAGATTCTGTAATTGAGCTCATGTTGATGGACAACTGCTTCATGTATCTATATGTTCTACATGAACCAACTAATATGAAAAATATCATACTTTTGTTTATCTTATCTAATAACGTTGCCTTAATTTTATATCTATCACAAGAGTAGTTTGTATTTTTTGCTATTAATGAAAATCAATATAGTATGAATCGTGAATAATACGTTAATTTGTGACACATAAAACCCACTCGAGTATTCAACGTCATACGTAGTAGAATCTAGGACCTTGCTCCCAGATGACGATGCTTGGGCTGTAATTGTAGCCCGCGCGAACCCCACTGTTAGGGGCGATATAAAGCAAGTGCCCTAAAGTGCCCTAACGTTTGCCATAAGTTTCAGGAAGAAAAAGAAAGCTTATCAAAGAACAATTTGAAGCAGTAATCTTCTCCAAATCTTATCAACAAGAAATTATAAAATTTTGCCAAATTACATATTATAACTTATAATTAAGTTTCCTGTGCATATTATCACACCAGTCATGATTGTTTGTCAAGTTTCGTATTATTCAAATAATGTCCTTGTGATTGTAAACACTGTACTGTGTATATATCTAATGAAGGATCTAATATCGAACCGTAATATAAAGTACTGAGCAGTCGCTAAGAGCCTTTGGTTGATGCGACTATAATAAATCACAAAAAAGAACATTTTCCACGCGGGAAATCCTATACACTATTGTCACGACTGGTGAATGAATCAGATGAATTCTTAATGGGTAAATAAAATATTTCGTAAGCTAATAGACCTCGCTTATTCACATTCTTCATGCGGGAGGCAGCAATGGTTGATTTAAATGTCGTAAATTAAAGTTTAATAACTCTCAAATTATACCCAAATAAACATTTTGAGAGAACAGAGTAGTTGTTCAGAAAGTTTTTACGAAACTCGTAAGGTCTAATTTTTATTTGGCGTTACATTGTAGCTCGTGCGAGGACTTGCGTTACAAAACGTGATGTGGGTACTGCAGGATTTATTTCCTTGGGGTTTTACTCATATTTATCTTCTGTAAGAAGAGTAATTCAACCATGAAACGGCTGCTGTATAGCAACGGACCGGCAATTGTTGTCGGTGAACAGTGCGCCGCTCGCGGCTTTTGTGCACTTGGGGGAAAATGTGTAATCGGCAGTCCATATAAAACGAACGTGCCAAATTGATAACGCTTAGGTTTTATTTTGGATAAAAGGCTTTTGTTTTTGTATCTTTGAGGAGTCTTTCCAAAATGGTAAGTCGTAAACTGATTCTTAATCATTTGTCAATTAAAAACTCATTACGCCCACATTTACAGTACAAATTTCTTGGCAAAGCAGAGTTAATGCAGATCCAGTGATTCTCAAAGTTGCTAATAAATCATCAACTATTTTTATTTGGCAAATCAGCTATAGTTTCATTTCATATATTGACTCCTGTGGGATTTTTCTAATCTTTGAAATACATTCGAAATTCAAATGCTTCAAATAGTTTGGCATTTTTTTTAAAAAACAAATTCATGAAACAGAATTGTTAAGATGTATAAAGATGTATAAAGCTTGTGACATTGTATTTATATTTGTTATGCATGCATGTAATTTCGTCTTTTCGTTTCACTGTATCTTTCGGTGTCTGTGGACGTCTGACGTCCCCATCGCGGCTGAGACCACCTCTTATGTTCCACTTATGTTTCTTAGTTAAACACAGCAAAGTGGCTCAGCAGCTCAGGCAAGACTATCCCATGCTACTAATGAAAAAGAAACTCATGAGACTGTCGCTGCTTGAACCGGTTTTATCAATAGGCGGTAGGTTGCAAATAAATGACTGTGAACGCAGAAGTCCTGAGGGTAGTTGCGTTCCTCAGTCAACCACTCGCACACCAATATTTGCTGCAGGGGTGGGGGATTACGAAACGGGTTTGCGAGGAGGACCATTTTGAAGTGCACATTACGTCACGACATAACTGAAAACATTCATGAATTGTGCCAATTTGAACCCACAGCCTTGTGGTACACAGTACGTATGTGTTCGAACTTTCCCTTCTTACTTGGGTAACCATGCGGGTGAAACCTGTGAAACGATTCATATAGAAGAACTACGATCACTAACAAAAAAATCAGTAAAGAAGAAGAAATGTATTCAACGACGATGTAGAGCTTCCTTACATTCCATCTAGTAAAATTGGTGAAAAATCACTAAAGAATTTAAAATGTCTCCACAACGTTCCTGCATGAAAATTAATTCATATTTGAAGTGTGTGTTGTGGGTTGGCTGCCTGAGTATGACATGTCAAGTGCAAGGGACGCCTGCTATAGTGTGTCCAGTGTGCTGAGTGCAAAGTTGTTGTGGCGAGGTTGCCGGAGAGGACGTAATCGAAGCAAGGAGAGGCGTGCTGTAGTGTGCTCTACGAAGCAGACAGAGAGCACGCTGCTGAATGCAAAGAAAGCTTTGTTGTGGCGTGGCTGCCTCAGTGCACATATCCAGTGCAAGGGAGCGCCTTAGGGGATGTGCTACATGAGCATCCCGGAGACCACCTGCTGAGTGCGGTGGAGACGTTGATGTGACGAGGCCCGCTGAGAGGACCTACCGAATGCAGAGATGCGTGCTGTTGGTTGCTCTTGAAGCCAGACAGAGAAGCACGTGCTGAATCAAGAAGCTTTGTGTGGCTGCTGCCTCAGGCAACATATCCAGTGCAGGAGCGCCTTGGGTATGTCTAATGAGCATCGCCGCGAGACAACCTGCTCGGATTGTGGAGAGTATGGATGTGACGAGGCGCTCTGAGAGACTAACCGAATGCAATGGAGAGGCGTGCTGTAGTTGCTCTTGCAAAGCAGACAGAGAGCACAGTGCTGAATGCAAAGAACTTTGTTTGTGGCGTGGCTTGCCTCAGTGCACATATCAGTGCAAGGGAGCGCCTTAAGGGATGTGCTAATGAGATCCGCGGAGACCACATTGCTGAGTGCGGTGGAGAGCGTGATGACGAGCGGCTGAGAGACTACCGAATGCAAGAGAGACGTTTGCTGTGGGTGCTCTTGAAAGCAGACAGAGAGATGCTGGAATGGCAAAGAGCGTTTGTTGTGGTGGGCTGCATCAGTGACATATCCAGTGCAAGGGAGCGCCTTAGGGATCGTGCCTATGAGCATCCGCCGGAGACCCCTTGACTTTGAGTGCGTGGAGAGCGTGATGGACGAGGCCGCCTGGAGAGATTATGAATGCAAGGAGAGGCGTGCTGCGTGTGCTCTTGCGAAGCAACAGAGAGCACGTGCTGATCGAAGAAGCGTTGTTGTGGCGTGGCTACTAGTGCACAATCCTGCCAAGGGAGCGCCTTAGGGGAGTGCTTAATGAAGCATCCCCGGAGACCACCTGCTGATCGGTGGGAGGCGTATGTGCGAGCCCCCTAGAGGACCTACCGAATGCCAAGGGAGAGCGTCTGTAGTGTGGCTCTTGCGAATCTAACAGGAGAGCACGTGCTGGAATGCAAAGAAGCGTTTGTTGTGCGTGGGCTGCCTCAGTGCACGATATCCAGTGCAAGACGGCCTTAGGGGTGTGACTAATGTGCATCGCCGGAGACCAGTGCTTGAGTGCCGGTGAGAGCGTGCATGTGAGAGGCCGCCTGAGAGGACCTAACCGAATGCATAGGAGGAACCTGCTGTGCGTGTGCTCTGCAAAGCGACAAGAGAGACGTGCCGAATGAAAAAAAGCGTTTTCTGTGGCGTGGCCTGCTCATGCACATCATGTGACGCCTTAGGGATGTGCTAATGTGCAGTCCGCCGAGACCACGTGTGATGGTGGCAGGCGATGTTGACGAGGCCGCCCGAGAGACCTACCGGAATGCAAGGAGAGACGTGCTGTCGTGTGCTCTTGCAAACAACAGAAGCAACGCTGCTGAATGCAAAGAGCGTTTTGTGGCGTGGCTGCCTCAGTGACACATATCCAGTGCCAAGGGGAGCGCCTAGGGGATGTGACTAAATGTGCATCCGCGGAGCCACCTGCTGATGCGGTGAGAGCTATGTGACGAGGCCCCTGAAGAGGACCTACGAATGCAAGGAGAACGTCTGTGGTGTCTCTTGCAAGCAGCACTAGAGAGCACGTCCTGAATGCAAAGAGCGTTTGCTTGTGGCTGCTAGCCTCAGTGCACATATCCAGTCAGGAGCGCCTTACGGGATGTGCTAATGCAGGCATCCGCCGGAGCCACCTGCTGAGTGCGCGTGGAGAGCTGCATGTGACGAGGCCGCCTAGAGGACTTACCGAATCAAGGGAGACCATCTGTGTTGCTCTTGCAAACAGACAGAGAGCACGTGCTGTAATGCAAAGAAAGCTTTGTGTGCGTGCAGCTCAGTCACATTATCCAGTGCAACGGAGCGCCTTAGGATGTCTAGAGCATCCCCGCCGGAGAACCACCTCTGAGTGCGTGGAGAGCTGATTGACGAGGTCACCGCTAGGGACCTACCGAATGCAAGATCAGCTGCTGTAGTGTGCTCTGCAAGCAGACAAGAGCACGTGCTGAATGCAAAAAGCGTTTGTTGTCCGCTGCCTCAGTGCACCATATCCAGTTCAAGGACGCCTTAGGATGTGCTAATGTGCATCCGCCGAGACACGTGCTGAGTCGGGAGAGAGCGTATTGACAGCCGCCTAGAGGACTACCGAATGCAAGGAAGACGATGCCTGTGTGGCTCTTGCAAAGGCAGACAGAAGCACGCTGCTGAATGCAAGAAGCGTTTGTTTGTGGACGGCTGCTCATGCACACTATCCAGTGCCAAGGAGACGCCTTTGGGGATTGCTAATGAGCATCCGCCGGAGACCACCTTGCTGGATTCGGTGAGAGCGTGAGTGACGAGGCGCCTGAGAGACCTACGAATGCAAGGAGAGGTGCTGTTGGTGTGCTCTTGCAAAGCAGACACGAGCACGTGCTGAATTTTGCCAAGAAGCGTTTTGTGGCTGCGCTCCCAGTGCACACTATCTTCCAGTGCAAGGGGGCAGAGGCGACCTAAATTAGGATGTGCTAGATGTCATCAGGCCCGGAGACACGTGCTGAGTGGGTGGAGAGCGTGATTGACAGGCCGCCTGCAGAGGACCTTAACCGAATGCAAGGACGAGGGCGTGCTGTGTGTGCTCATTGCGAGCAGACAGAGAGCACGTGCCTAGATGCAAAGAAGGTTTGTTGTGGCGTGGCGCCTCAGTGCACATATTCCAGTCAAGGGAGCGCCTTAGGTGGATGTGCTAATGCGGCATCCGCCCGGAGACACGTGCTGAGTGCGGCTGGGAAGCGTTGAAATTGTAGGGCGCCTGAGAGGCCCTACCGGAATGCAAAGAGCGGCGTGCTGTGTGCTGCTCTTGCGAAGCAACAGAGAGCACGTGCGAACTGCAAAAGATAGCGTTTGTTGTTGGCGTGGCTGCCTCAAGTGCCATATCCAGTGCAAGGCAGCCGCCTTAGGATGTGCTAATGTGCATCCGGCCGCGCATGACACGTGCGCATGCGTGTGGAGAGCGTGATGTGACTGAGGCCGCCTGAGAGGCACTACGAATGCAAGGAGAGGCGTTGCTGTTAGTGTGCTCTTGCGAACAGACAGAGAGCCACGGTGCTGCATGCAAAGAATCGTTTTTGTTGGGCGTGGCTGCCTCAGTGCCACATATCCAGTGCAAGGGGAGCCCTTTAGGGATGCTCTAATGAGCATCCGCGGAGACCACTGCTGAGTTGCCGGTGGAGCACGTAGTGAGTGCGAGGCCCCTGAGAGGCCTACGCAATGCAAGGAAGGCGTGCTGTGGTGCTCGTGCGCAAAGCAGACAGAGAGCACGGCGAATGGCAAAAAGCGTTTTGTAGCGATGGCTCCTAGTGCACTATCCAGTGCAAGGGAGCGCCTAGGATGTGCTAATGAGCACCGCCGAGACCACGTGCTGAGGCGTTGGAGGACGTGATTGAGAGGCCGCCTGAGAGGCCCTACCGATGCAAGGAGCGTGCGTGGCTGTGCCTCTTGCGAAGCAGACAGAGAGCACGTTAGCTGATGCACAAAGAAGCGTTGTTGGTTGGCTGCTGCCTCATGCACATATCCAGTGCAAGGGAGCGCCTTAGGGTGATGCTGCTAATGGATCCCGCCGAACCCACGCTGCTGAGTGCGGTGAGAAGAGCGAGTTTTTTTTTTTTTTTTTTTTTTTTTTTTGGTATTTTTTTTTTTTTTTTTTTTTTTTTTTTTTTTGTTTTTTTTTTTTTTTTTTTTTTTTTTTTTTTTTTTTTTGATGTTTTTTTTTTTTTTTTTTTTTTTTGATTTTTTTTTTTTTTTTTTTTTTTTCTACGGCCGCCTAGAGGACCCTACCGAATGCAGGCGAGGCGCTGCTGTAGGTGTGTTCTTGCGAAGCAGACCAGGAGCACGTGCCTGAATGCAAAGAAGCGTTTGTTGTGGCGTGGCTGCCCTCAGTGCACTATCCAGTGCAAGGGAAGCGCCGATTAGGGGATGTGCTAATGTGCCATCCCCGGAGACCACCTGCTGAGTCGCGTGGAGAGCTGATGTGACGAGGCCGCCTGGAGAGCGCCTACCGAATGCAAGAGAGGTGCTGTGGTGTGCTCTTGCGAAGCCGACAGCAGCAGCAAGCTGCTGAGAGCAAAGAAAGCTTTGTTGTAGCGCGTATGTGCGAAGCCGCCTGAAGGACGCTACCGAATACAAAGGACATGAGTTGTGGAGTGACGTCTGAACGTTCTGTGCAAGGGAGCGCATGCTGAGCGTGAGGGCAGTGTGCTGCCTAGAGCGTTTGCATGGATTTCTGCGTGCCAACGGAGGCGGCGGTGTGCCGCAGTGGCGTGTACGGCGGTCGCGCGCTTCGACCGGCCTTACGCCGTCGACGTCCCCGCGCATCGGCCCCTCCACCTTACCCCCCAGCGATCCGCCTTGCAGCGATGCGGTAGCCGCTTTGTACTCACACGCAGCAGGAGCGGCTCCGAACCCATTCGTTTCGTAGCTGTTCAGACAAGGGCTACTTGCGATGTCTTAAATTGGATTCCTAGTAAACCCATACCTTTACTGTTTGTTTTTTATTACTTTTGAATGATACATGTTCAGTTAACATACAACTTTTTCACATGTCTTGATGTTTTACTATCTTTTAGAAAAACTATTATTTTTTACAATTATTTCTAACGAAGAGAAGACCCAATGAGACACCTCAAAAGATCATCTAAATTTGCAAATTGTATATAAAAAATTTAGAATCTTTTTATTCTGCTAGCGTTATGGGCTTTGAATAGTTTGTATTGGATAGTTGTGTAATTGATGACATATTATAGAAAAAAACTATGGAATAACTTAGTTATGTGATGGATGATTGGTTTATTTGAATTTTCTTTATGAAATTGTTTGTGTTGATGATCGACGTGCATTGTTATTGTTCGCACGAATTTTTTCAGTGTGGAGCTAATAATATTGATCGCGCAACTTTTCTTGAACGATGACCTTGTTTCCTCTCTCTGGCACAATAAACAGTTGAAGGCAAAATCTCGCAGCGGGCCACTGATGACAACATTCAAAACATTCTTCACTGCAACGAAAATAGAAACTATTTTGTGTTGAAGGCAGAACTTCTGTCCGTGATTTTCTCCAAAAATTCTAAAGAAATGTCCGTTGGTATCTCCATCACAGGAAATACCTCGAACGTTGAAAAGTTAGAACGCAAAATATTGAGAACAGTCAGAAGCATTGACTCATTCTCCAGAGAAATGCATTGCCTTCATAAAATTCTAGTGGCCGATTTAGTAATCCTAATATATCCTTCTACCCACATTCTTGAATTCATCTTTCAAAGAAAAAGTTTGCATGGAGTACTACTGCAACAACATACGTGGCTTTTTTCTAATCTGTTTAAATATTCAAATCATTTGTAGAGTTTAACAAAATGAGAATTAGACCATTAATTTGTATGCCCATGTTATATTCCTTGAAAGAATAAGCAAACATTTGGAGAGGATTGAGAAAAAATTATTATCTGTATCACTTCAAGCAAATATTTACTGTGAAACCTATTCCATTATTTAAAAATATTATAATCATTTTTAATATAAATGTATTTTACACATTCATATGAGAAAATATCAATCTTCAATTTATGAACATAAATTCGCAATTTTCAAAATATATTAGTTGCCGAAAATGATTAGCTCCTTTTTGCGGGTTCCATGAACAAATAACGTGTAGAAAAATAGAAGGAAAAGATGGGACGAAATTTTAGGAAAATACTAATTTATATAAAATTACCTATATCTTCACACAAAATTACGTCAAAACTACTCATATTTTTCGAAAGTAACTTACCATGACGTGATTTTAAGATCGACTATCAAACAAAAATATTTAAAGACAAGACTAAATATAAATATTTTCGAAAAATAGTTTTTCACATAAAATTTACAACTCTCTTGTATTTTAATTCAGGTGTAATTATGTTCTATTTGAGCATTTTAAAAAGATACGCGAGGTTTTTTAAATTTGCCTTGCACAGGTTTTAAAGGTCCTTTGAAGAGCCGCGCCCTCTACATCTCGAATAGTAACGTTTAGTTCTTTCTCGGTTTCTAGAAAACGCAATTTGAATTTCCCGGCAAAGTAGGCACGCTTTTCGATGCTCATTCTTTTAATAAAGTGTCATATTATCAAGTAAAGTTTAATTTCTATTAGCATTATCATATTATTTTGTTATTATCTTTTCCAAAACTTATTGCGATTCCTTAGTAGCATATTTTACACAGGAACATATTAACAAATCTTTCATTATTTTCCTTTATTTAGTTCTTCGTTTTGTGTTGGTAGTTTTGCAGCTGTTTGTACACAAACATCACATTGTGCAGTTTACAGAAGTTTACAGTAGATTACACATATTCCTTGTGATTTAGTGAAAAGTATGTTAGCATGTGTTTAACAGCAATTGGTGACATGTTTTCGTGTGACATTTCGTGCCTGTAAATATTACAATGGAAAGGCAGCTATCTCAGAGATCTGGTTAAAAGATTTCCAAGAAGAGACCCTCAAAAATGAGCAGAGCTGGTAAATCAAATATTGCTATAAGATATGTGTCAGAACATTCATCCCTAGAAAATACCGCAAATGAGATCTTCAGTGAAGAGAGTGTCTAGTGAGAATTATTGCAATCCACAAAGAGAAGTTTAGCCAACAGCTTCTGAAAGAAAGCTTAATTTATGTTCATCTCCTGTGTTAAAAAGTGCTCATGAAAGCAGTCCTACGGGAAATTATATTTTTTAATACACAGTGTTTGGAATGAACTTGTTAGAGATCATTTGTTTGGTACTCTTCACTATAAAACTACGACCCTTGAATTTAGAGAAAGTCATGGATTTGCCAAAACAATGCTGTAAAATGCACACGTGATCACTTATCTACCGATATTTACAATTCACCCAGAATTTTTGATAAATCATCATTCAGAGTCCCATTCTATGTCTATAAGTCTATGGTATATTCTTTTAATTATGTTGGTAGAGGTTATAGAGCCGTGGACAATTTGTTTTCAGACAGTGGGTACGAAACATTTAGCTAATAGACCATACTCCAACATTTTTTTGGTGATAAATGAAAGCCGAAAGTTAAAGGCAGAAGGTTTCCAAATGGCATCAGAGGCAGTACGAAAATATTCAAAATGGGAAAGTAATGTTCTGGATATTTCGATATCTTATGATGTTACTTGGCAGAGGTGGGGCCACACCTCCAATTATGGAGTAAGTTTTATTATAGATATTTTGACAGGCATTGTTTGGATTATGATTTTTTTTCAAAAAAGTGTGTTGTGTGTATGAACTCACTGAAAAATATTGACAAAGACACTGCAGAATTTTGGTTTTGGTATGAAGGCAAAGTTTCCAAAATAATTTTCAGGGCTCTTCAAATGAAATGAAAAAAGACATTGCAGACATTTTGTGGAAGATGTCAGTGCCTGAAAGAGGCATGCAATTCATGACAATTCTTTCTGGTGATGATGCAAAGATACATTCCCATTTGAAGGCAGTAAAGATTTATGAACCTAATGCAACTATTGGGAAAGAGGAATGTGTCAGTCATGTTGCTAAGAGACTTGGAACATCTTTGAGAAATACAGTGAAAAAGTGGAGTGAAAAAGGGGTAACCTAAGGAGGGCGAAAGGAAGGCATTCTAAAAAATGATACAATAATTGATAATACAATTGATAAATGATAATTTAACAATTATAATACAATTAATAGTTGATAAATGATACAAAGTTTATTAATTATCATAGACATTTTTTTGTCAATAATATACCCGATGTAGTATATGAAATAAAACATTCAGTTATCCCAAGGAAGTGTTTGTAGCCAATGGTAAATTGAAACTAGGTGTTCTCATAGCTGTTATGGGATTTAACTTGGGGTGTAAAATATCTTTAGAACTGCTCCAAAAAGTCATGTAAAAAGAATTCACATCAGCTGTCTTTATCAGTTAAACATGACACTAGGCGTTGCACTCAAAGTGTTAATAGGAAGAAAGAAAGAACAAAAACAAATTAGAAAGACAAAGAAAGTTAATAAAATCCTTGAAGAAGAGAGAAGAAGGCAATCTGAAGGCTTTACATGCAGTCCAGGAGCTTTTTGAGGTATTTATACAAATTGGAAACTTAAGGTGACTTTTTCTCAGTTTTATTTTTTTTTTCACCATTTTAAGTTACTAAAAATGCTCCTTGTGGATCACATATAATTCAATTCATTGCCAAACTTTCAGAGGTGCTTTGTATTTGTATAACCTTCTAAGATCACTATGAATTAGTATTTTGGGACATTTACAATGTGCCTACATATTTTTAAAATAAATATGTGTTAATATCATAAATTAATATGAAGTCCCGCATTTGCAACAACAGGAAAGCTCAGTGAACAAAATCCTTGGTGACATTGTTTCTACTCAATATTAGTAACATTTTCAGATTTGTATTTTGAAATTCCTAAACAGTTTTGGTAGGGAACATTTTTTATTAAGCAATGAAACAAAATAATAAAATATTAAAAACTACTGTGCTAAGTAATATAGATTGCTGATGTTTGGTAGTAATTGTATTGACTCTATTTTTTTAATTATTATGCTGTACCGACGTTTTACTGTTTCTAATCAATTTTTGATTCGGAGCCACAAAACATGGATTTTGTCTGCATACTGTAGTAAATGAAGCAATTTACTAAATACAAGAACAAGATTTATCCACTTTTTTGTTGCCAGGGTTCAACGATAATAGTTTTTCGGTCGAAACAAACGTTTTCGGCACACAATTACAATACTTCTTCTTAAGAAGTAACATGAGATAGTAAAAATGAATGATAGCGAATATGTGACAACAGTCGACCAATCCTTGATAATGTAGAACACAATTATAACGATAGGTGTTTACATCTAGAAAACTTAAATATTATGTAAGGTTCATATTATGTTTATTTATTAAAAGAATTTTATAAACAGATTTTAGCAAACGATGTCGCACCAAGAACGCGATCGCGACGATGAAACGGTTGGAGAAGCTGGCTGGCGGCTTGACTTGTTGGATCCGTTCCTCGCGCTGTTTTAAAAAAAGCTTTTAGTAACAGAACTTAATAATACTCTATTATTGGAGTCTCAAAACCTTCTCTTTATTTCCATTATCAACAAATGTATAAGTATTACAAGAAATATACTCTAGCACGAGGTAATACATTATGAGGAACATCGTTTTAGTTATTTACTTTATAAGTGCCGTAAATCATCTGATTTCAATACGAGATTGGAAAATTGCGAAACGAGGCTGTTTTGCCAATTCGGTAACCAATTGAGTATTGTAATCGGATGTTGCGACACAAATATCGTACAACGTTTTATCCACTGTGTAAAAATTTGTTAGATTTAATGCGAAATTTCTTCCTACTCTTTGATTTGGAGTTCCTTTTTCACTTTTCCTATACGATCGTATATACGGAGTAATTTATGTAGTATAGTGAAAGTTATGTAATGCTGCATAAAGTCAATTTCGAGATTTCCACAGAAATACATGTTTTAGAGTCCCCTAATACCAAAAAATGCTTTAAAAAAATACTTCGTCCGTCTGACTGGTGTATGTAAACAACATCAGCGCCTAAACCATGCGTAGTATTTTTTTTTCAAAATTGAAGAAAACCCTGTTCATTATTATTTAGTTGAAGCTATGTGATTTTGAACATCATTCTTAGGTTTTGGGGGTACATTACATGAAGCCCCTGGGACATTCTCAAAATGTTCTCAAAAATGGCTCTAATTTTTTCTTTAAATTTCTTGTAAGAATAGAGTAAACTACACATATAAATGTGACATACGTTTAATTTTTATGGTTAACTTTGAATTTTCGAAAATTTCAAAAGTCAATTTTTTCCGTCGTTTTCCTACAACTACAAATTAAAGATAGAGATTTTTCCTTCAAATTAAATTTGTTGTCCATAATTTGTTCTTTCATTAAGGTCATGTACATTTTTTCAAAATTTTACTAGTTTTCAGACAATATTGCGTGCAATTTTAAAAAATACAAAAACAAGATTTTCTCAAAAACGGCTCCATATTTTTTCTTTAAACTTTTGGTAAGGATTGTGTCAACCACACTCTATGAAGTGATGTAAACGCCATATTGCTCTATTCTTTTGTTTTTTTCAAAAATTGCAAAAAATTATTTTTATTTGTGTCTCACGTCGGTAATATTTACATTAGCGGCAATTTCTTCATATAATTTTATTACGAGTACATGTGCTTTAAATAATGGCATAAAAAGCTTCTCAGAAACTCAACCGTTTTCTATCAAAACTAGCTCAAAATTTCACAATTTCAGAAACGCTCAAACACAATTTTTTCAAAAAAACTTCTCCAATTTTTTTCTTCAAACTTTTCGAAAGGATTTTGGTAATTATATTCTTTAATATGATGTAATGTTCATTTCGGCGTATTGTTCTGTTTCTTTCAAAAATTACACAAATGTAAAATTTATTAAAGATCTCTCACGCTGCTAATATTCACATATCCAGCAATTTGTTAACACTTTTGTTTTTGCAAGTTAAAGTGCTTCAAATTAATTTCTTCTAATTACATTGTTCTGTGAAAAAGTGCTTCAAATTTCGAATTTACAGTAGCGCTTAAATGCTATGTTCTTGAAAATGGCCCCAAATGTTTCAAAGAAAATTGCCATTTAGGGCGAGGTTATACTGTTTTTAATAATATTAAAATAAAAGTTTCACTCTACAATTAGGAAACCAAAAAATTAAGAAAATATAAAAAAAATACTTCGGGCGACGATAGATGGCAGCTGGCGAGAGTATGTGGCAAGTCCGAGACCAAAGGAAAAAGAAAACCAATACGAGAAAGTCGGTTCCATTCTGCTCAACAAGGACAACATTTGATGTACACTTTTCACATGAGTAAATATAGTTCTGGCTCGGAAATAGAAATAGCAGGAAATACTGCTATAGAAACCCTGCAAATCATGAAAGAAATATGCGCGTGAGTACTAATTTTTAAAGATTGGTGTCAAATAAAACTTTCATTGCATTTCGGAAAAAGTGTTGATTGCGTATTTTTCTGGTGAGTCAGAAAAGGAGAAACTAAGTAGACTTTGATTCCACTACTGTATGTTGAAGAGTGCAATGTCACTTAATGACAATATCGATATCAGTTAACTAAGATATTAGCGTTTTAAAGAGGAAAAGAGAAGGATACAAGGCAAAGAAATTCAAATTATTGTCAAAAGAAGAGTGGCAAAGTAAGCCATTACTTTATCGCTCTAGTGTTGTACTAGAGCGGTAAAGTACTTCATTTCGAGACTGATAATGGCATAATGTTTGACTTTACCTAACCAAAGTGGGTTACTTATAATTACAGCACCCCTCTTCCCACACTCTGCCTAGAGGTGAAGGTAGACAGTAGCAATAGTGTACAATATTATATAAATTTGTATTCAAAGCAAAATATGCAAAGAATAATGCACTTGTGTGTGAAGGCTGCCAAGTGTGTCAATACACCAGGGATCGTTTATCATTCCTGAAACGACCATTTCCATTCTACAATATGTTCTGAGTGAAAATAAGTGCTTTTGGCCAACCCTTGGGTTCCCTCTTTGCCCAACAAGAAGAGCAGATTTGCTTCTCATCTAGTCCTTTCATTGTCAGCTTATCTATGTATAAAATCTCCATTTCAGTCTCAAACACATGAATGTACTTAAAAAAATTTATTTGTTTTCAACAAATTTTGCGTGGCTGCTCTCTAAATTAATAACACTTCGTAAGGAACCTTACAAGATATATTTGGAAGTCCCCAATAATTCATCAAAATGTGTTCAAACCTAGCTACTTGTAATACATAAAGGCCTAATGGCCCATCGTTAGGTTCCAATTCTGAAGCCACCTTAGATCATTTATAGAGGGGGTTGAGACCTCATTTCAGAGTATATTTTTTTATAAATTGAGTGATTTAATTAAAATGTATAGATTTTAGTTTTTGTAAATGTAAAATACACGTTCCTTTATTGTTTTCTCATTTAATATGTATTTAATTGAAGATTCAATAAAAATGTGTATTCTTAAATTATTTTGTTGTGTTTCGTTCACTTCTTCACAAAATGTCCGCGTGCCTGGTTCTTTTATATGGTATTGATTATACACAGAGTGTAGATTTACCCGCGTCAAATTGAAACCAGGAGTTGTAATGACTGCAAATAACGACTTCACCAAATACATTAAAATTCTACAATGTAGATTAGGAAGTACACCATTTTTTCAATTGCTTATGTATAAAACATTCATGCAAAGGCACTTAAGTACATTTTGCACATTCAAATCTTTGAGAAGCTGCGCGATGCGCGATTCTTCTTTCTTTTCCTGTCGTCTGTTCACACTGTACTGTGCACAGACAGCACACTTTCCTGCCGTCTGTTCACACTGTACTGTTCACAGACAGCACACTTTCTTGCCGTCTGTTCACACTGTACTGTGCACACTACTGTGCACACTGTACTGTGCACAGACAGCACACTTTACAGTGCTGAAAAAGAATGTGTGCCCGATTTCGTGGCATAAAATTATATTTCCAGGATTAGAGTTACGCTTTTGAACAAACATTTCATATCTTGTTGATCATGAGATAATGAATGACAGGTTGTCTTTTGTCACGGGTGAGTATGAAGTGCGTGCGTTGTAGGGAATCGCCCGACTGCATCCCACGGTCAGTTTTCCCTCGTCCCCGTATCCCTCCATCCCTAATCCCTGTTCACTTTTTGTTACCCGAGAAAGCACAGCCTTACAGCATCCCATTTCTTTCATCCGGTGTTTTGGAATAATTGAACGTTTTTGTTAAGTTTGCATTTGCAAATTGCGCAAATAAATGTTCTCGCGCCAGTCAAAGAAAACCACGTACACAGGTGAACATGGCAGATTCTCCGGAATATTGTGTACGTTAAGTAAGCGAAATAAGATGATGTTTGATAGGAGGATTAAAATTTGTTTGTTATTTCACAAACTTTTAAGCGGTGGTTTTCAACGTTGACAGTGCTCTAAAATGATATACAATTTGACTTAAAAACAGAAGTGGGTCCATTACAATCAATCGAGCAGGCGACGGTAAACGTTGAAATCCATTCTTACACTAAGGACAAAAATAGATCGGGATGCGGTAGGGCTGCGCTTTTCGGGAAGTGGGTAATCGGCTGAGAAAACGTTGGCCGCGGGATGCAGTCGGGATCCGCCTGCGTTGCAGTGTCGCACGTGCCCTTCCTGTCGGGGGCGCCAGCGCGCGCGCCGCCGCTGCCGGTCGACCGCTTGCGCTCGCCCGCGCCCAACATGTACTTTCCCGACTTCTTCCCGCCGCACATCAAGGTGCGGCGCAGCCAATGCTAGGAGGCATTCGCAAACACAACATCGTAGCAGGGTGCAATGCGGGATTCTTACTGTGAGAGTTTATGTGGTGCAGGAGAAACAAAGGAAAGGATTTATTTAATTAATGAAATATTAAATGATATTGCTGAATTTTGGCTTCCGTCGTCATCGAAGCAGTAATTATCGAGTTTTTAAGTGAAATTTTTAGAGAGAAATATTTAAGTAGTAATATAAATGTAGTAGTATTGAGAATTAGCTGGGGTGTGGGGGTTGGCAGCCCCCAATAGAGCATTATTAAATAAGTAATATACAAATAGTATTACTATTGAATTGTGAAAATAATACGTTCGTTTTGTGTAAAACGAATATGTAAATGTACCGCGTAAATGTCGATTGACTTGTATCACACGTTCATCTGTTCACATTGTTGAGAACTAACTCCGTTCTGGTGAACAAATTTTTCGTGAACAACGGAACGGGCACCGTAAACTTTTGGCTAGTGATTTGTTGGCTAGGCTATCCGGGACGAGCCGCGTCAGTGTCTCTGGCCGAAACGTTAGCCACCATGACATTGACGCGGCTCGTCCCGGATAGCCTAGTCAACATAAACTCCGTCCGCGGAAGCCTACGCAACCGTATTTCGGCTAGTGAACTAGTATACGTGAAACGGAAAAGATCTAAAATATAGTAATAGTGATGGTGCCGTCAAACGGGGCAAGACTGTACCATATGAGGTGACAATATGCCAGTCTCTATTTCTTGATATCAAAACATTCTACTGACCAATATTGATTCCATCTTCCACAAATTGATAGCATGCTGAACATGCAGAGTCATGATCTGTACAAGTCATGACCTGTGCATTTTCACCCCAAGTATCGAGCTGAATGCATGTGCCGAAGTAGTGTGTGTTTGCTATTTTGAGAACTGTGGTTTGTTTTGTTTGAATGGTTTCAGTGACAGTAGAATGTGGCCATGTACGTTATTACGTCAATACCTACGTAGACAAGAATAGAAAACTCATCATATATAATCACTAGATAAGTGAAATTAACAGCGACATTAAATCAAAGAACGAAATGTTCTTACAAGTTGCAAATTACTTGAGGATGTCGATGTTAAATAAACTCTTTACTCTTCATGCACAGATCCGCAAATTCAAAATAGCATCCCAGAAACGGAATGAGACTCCTACTGTCTAATCGCCAACACGTTCAGATTCATTGAATAACAGAAACGAGGGTGAAACCATCAAGCATTTTCTTTGGAAGGACGCATTGATATTTTGAACACGAAAGAGTTACTATTAATAATAAAAATAATAATAACTAATAATAATAATAATAATAATAATAATAATAATAATAATAATAAATTAGTAATAATATAAATCGAAAAATCTATAAATAAATCAAGAGTTGAGTGTGGTAGCTAGAATTTCTGGCGTATAGTGCGAATACCAACACGATTCATCTGATGAGAGAACTTTCCTCTTTGTATCCACCTGAGCGCGTGCGTCCGTTTGTTGGTGAGAGCGTAGGCTTCCGCGGCGGGAGGTCAGTATTAACTTGACTGTTCCGGGTGACGCCGCGACCATGGCGGAAGGTGCCGACGTTTCGGTCGCATTCTGCCGACTTCCACAGGCCATATTGCATAGTATTCGTAAATAAAGTAACGCCAAGTAATAATGCGTTTGTTGCGTCGCCAGGGCCGGGGAGTCGCCTCGCGCGCGCGCGCCGCGCGGGGAGCGTCCGGCGGAGGCGGGGCGGAGGACGCGGCCCCGGCCCCGGGAGCTATCGCCGCGGTCGCCCGACTGCCACATGCGCGACACCCCTGCGGCAACAAGGTGCGTCCAGCCCCGCTCCCACACACACACACACACTAGAATATCACTTATTTACAACCTAAGAGCACGTTGGTTAAGACTATATTAAAAATAATAACACAATTAATCTGACTAAAACCATCAGTGGAAATTTTACTTGGCACCATCGTTCTATGAATGTTGATAACCAGAGCTCGGATTCTGATTACATTTCATATTTTTATTGCTGCATTCTAGACGAAGTTAACTTGTAAATGAATGGTTATCACAACCTCTCGTTGATAATGGGTCATATTTTCCATATTTTAAAATTTTTAGGTCATATCTTGCACATTTGCGACATTGTTACGTATTTTCTTTCCTTTTCGTGTTTTTTGTGAATTTTTTTCATGAATCTTCAATGACATCCAGAAACACATTTTTATTGCATCATTTCATCACGAAATTCACAATTGCAGTGGCCTCGAACAGTTTTTCGAACTCTGAAAATTACACGAATCTTCTGTAACTTCATCGACCTTTCAAAACTGGTGGTTGGAAGATCGAGGCTATTATTATCGATCGATATTAAATATTATTTAAATAAATAAATTTTATTTAAAAATGTAAAATTATTATTGAAGAAATTTATTTATTATTTTTTAAACAATCATTTTCATGCAAATGTTTGCGTACTTTAAACAAATTATCATTTTCCCCTTATTGTGAAGTCATTTTTTAGGTAAATTTCAAAAAACTTTTAGGTCATCAGAATCCGCGCCCTGTTTATAACTACAGTCACAATCGCCCAATGTCGCCTCGCCCAGCGCAGGCAGAGGCCGCACTAGCAAGCACCTATCCGAAGCCCTTCTGGAAACGCTATGTCAAAGGGAACATTCTTTAGAAATATCTGAAAAAAATGATAGAGTTTCTGATAAGGTACCCTTCAAAATTAAAATATATTGTACGTAACAAATTCAAGCGTGACGTCTTCAGCCAAATCAATCAGGAAATATCCAATCCTTTGTAAAGGGGCTTGAAATCCTTAAAAATCCTCTAGATCTAGTCCGAGTCAATACAGAATTTTGGCGGATTGAATACTCTCAAAACTAGATCTCTGGGTACACGTGTTAGAGGAAATTATTTACTATTTACTGCCCACAACACGAATTATTCTGTCGCACGAACGGAGAGGGGGCGTTCGTATGGGCATTTCACATATCTTTCGCAATAGCGTATGCAAAGTGGGAGTGACTGCGTGGGCGTAGGCATTTTACATACCCTTCGCAGTAGCATAGGTGAAGTGGGAGTGACTTCGTGGGCATTTCATATACCCTTCGCAGTAGCGAAGTGGGAGCGACTGCATGGACGTGGGCATTTCACATACCTTTCCCAGTAGCGAAGTGGGCGTGACTGCGTGGGCGACGGCATTTCACGTACCCTTCGCAGCAGCATAGGCGAAGTGGGGGTGACTGTGTGGGCGTGGGTATATCACATACCCTTCGCAGTAGCGAAGTTGGCGAAGTGGGCGTGGGCGTGGGCGTGCGCAGGCGTGCGCGCAGGCGGAGCGCTGCACGTGCCGCCCGGGCGTGATGGTGCGCGCGCGCATGGAGGCGGTGGGCGGCGGCGTCGCACCGTCGGTGCCCGCCAAGAAGCAGACACGCGGCTGGCGTCCTGTAGCAGGCATCTGCCACGGCGCCGCCATCTGGGAGCCCGTGCCGCCGCCCGCGCCGCCGCCGCCTCCCGGACCTCTCACCTACGACATCGGACAGGTTCGCACGTTGGCCGACTTTTTGTATATTCAATAGAACCTCGTTACCGCGGACCATTTTTGAAAGAAAAAATATTTAACTGAGTAAAAGTTATATTTTACTGACGATATAAATTATTCTCAATAAATATATAGCTCGAATTCACTTACCAGTGGTCGAGTTCATTAGCGTTACCCAACCTGCCACCACTCTTTTAGTCAACTTTAGTCTTTTGCATAATTTTTCATTTTCATAAGTAGGCAATACCTAATTTAGGTAAAGTTGACTCTGGCTTTAATACAATACTTTCTTTGTTTCTGCGTTGAATATTTGTCTTCAAATTTTTACATCGAAAGTGAATTATCGTCAAACAGTGCCTGCAAAAGGTCTTCCATCAAAGCCTGTACTATTTTAAACTTTAGTTATAAGATTATCGCCCTGTAACAATCAAATAATTTCTTATCATCTTGAAGAACAAATATTTTACTTTAATTAATATAATTTGGGAGAGGGGATCCTTCACCATGATCAATCAAACGAATATAGTATATTGTTCCCCATTGTGCGCCGCAAAGCCTGGCAGAGCTAATACGCTGACGAGTGACGCTCGTTGTGTGTGTGTGTGCGCGCGTGTGTGTGCGCGTGTGTGTGTGTGCGTGCATGCGTGTGTGTGTGCGTGTGTGCGTGCCGGCGCAGCCCGAGGTGTGCGAGGTGACGCTGCGCTACCGCGGCCAATTCTGGAGCCGCCGCAGCAGCAAGCGCACGGGCGCCATCGCCGCGCGGGACGGCGACGGGCCGGGCCCCGCCCACTACAGCCCGCACGCGCCCGGCCAGTCCAACCTGGCGCCGCTCAAAGCGCAGATGGAGGCGCTGCGCGCGGAGCGGAGGGCCAAGGCGCCCGTGCTGCGCTCCGCCGACCTCGCGCTGCGCAACGCGCTCAGACAGGTGACCTCCGCCATTCACTCTCTAATAATAATAATAATAATAATATAATAATAATAATAATAATAATATATATAAAGTAATAAATAATAAATAATAATTATCTTTATTAATAGGGGGCTAATTCCATAGGGCCTGTCTTCCGCCTAACCACTGAATTTACATACATATAGAGTAGTAACATTTTAAGAGGGGAGGAACAAGCGTTACATTTAACGGTCAAACACAGATTCTGTGCTGACATTCGTCGCTCACCATTCAACCTCCACCTTTCGCCGTTAATCCTCTACCGCCTTCACCCTCCTACCGTAACCGCCCTTCCGGAACCCTCCTTCCATAACCCTCCTTCCATAAACCTCCAACCATAACCGTCCAACCATAACCCTCCAACCATAACCCTCCAAACATAACCGTCCAACCATAACCCTCCAACCATAACCCTCCAACAATAACCCTCCAACAATAACACTCCAACCATACATTCCAACCTTAACTCTCCAACCATAACCTTCAACCATAACCTTCTAACCATAACCATCAAACCATAACCATCCAACCATACGAGTAACCATCCAACCATTACCCTCCAACCATTTTCCATTCACTCTCCTCCATTCACTGCCCTCCCATCACTCTTCTCTCATCACTGTCCTCATATCTCTTTCCGTGTCTCTCCACTCTGCTCTCCTCCCTTCACGTCCATGCTCTTCATATTTATTCCGTTACTTTACTCCTTTCACGCTTCACTGTCCTCCCATCACTCATCTTCCATCCCTTCACTCTCCTTCCTGCACTCTCCACCCTTCAGTCTTCTCTCTTTGTTTTTCTCCATTCTATCTACTCTATTTTTTTCATTCATTCTCCTTCTTTCTTCTTTCTTTCTTCAGCGTCACTCCCTTGAAGTGGCTTGACTCCAACATCCAGTGACGCAAAATGTCTACGAACACCTACTTGAAATTTCTCACATGCTTTTTCATAAAGGCTTATCCGAAACCGACCTTATATTTCTCTGTAGTGTTGTGATGTTTCACATGGCCAGTGCCGCAAAAGGCGTTAGTCTGGTAATCCTAATAGCGAGAATAATTTGTACGTTATGTGCAATATTTTACATATGTCCATCTACTTCAGTTTCACTACAAATCACCTCCTGATGATTGAATGTCAGGTTCCTCCAAATCATTACTACTGATTTTACAGAAAGGTAGATTAAAGCTTCCTAAAATTATTTCATTATTGTTTCGATGAGTATCCAACAAACTCATGCACTATTTAATTTTTTCCAATAAACCCCATAATAAGCGTCACTAATCCGACTAGTTTAATCCCGTGTAGAGTGTAAATCCTCAGTTGCGTGTTGCGTCCGAGCGACGAAGCAGCTCTCACTTTTCGCCGTGCGCAAGCGAATAGGCGTAGCGCAGCAAGCGCAGCGAGCGCCCTCGTGCGCAGAACCTCCCGTCGCCGGCGACGTACGACGTGCGGGCCCCACGCTGCTGCTCCAGCTGCCGCCTGCCGCCCTTCGCCCAGAGCGCGGAGCGCTTCCCGCGCGCGCGCAGCGAGGGCCCCGGCCCCGCGGGCACCGACGACCCGCGCACGGCCCTCGACGCCCTGCGGCGCGTCGCCTC
>BOPP01000037.1:915485-934540 GCA_017312745.1 Gryllus bimaculatus
CTGCCTTGTTCTCTGTTTTTAAAATTTTTCACATTTTTTTCATTATTTTTTCACATTTTCACTTTTGACATGTAACCATCTAAACACCAAACCCTGAAACCCAAAAATTTATGTTCAGAGTTCTTTGATATACAATGTGTGTAAATGTTCACATTTTATAATTCATTGCAAACTTCACGAAAACGTCAATGAAAATGCAAAATGACTAAAATATTTTTCTCCTGTACATTTTATCTTAGACATAGCTTCTTCAATGATTCTTTATGCCATTTTTGTTACATCATTAATTACGCTATTAGCAGCTTGGTACGAAATTTCGTACACAACGACCTGTCTCTCCACTGAATCATAAGTCATTAGGTGAGATCGATCACCTCAGTACTGCACGTGGAAAGGTCCGGAGGAGTTTCTCAGCACTTACGCAGGCTGAACAGGGTTCAGTGCCTCCGCTGAATAGGACCCACAAATACACTTTTTAAAGAAAAAAATATATTGTTTCATAATATCAAATAAACGCGAGAAAATAAAAGTATATTGATATTAATTTTTTAAATTATACAGAGTTGAATTTCATTTCACTTTTGTTGTACATGCTCAGCTTTTTAATAGTATTTTGGGGCGTCATAACTTGATTGTGCTTGGGAGCCCTTAATAAACAGGGGGGGGGGGCGTGGCGTTTGCAGGAGAAGGTGCTGAAGATGCGCGCGGGGTCGGCCAACTTCAAGTCCGTGACGCAGCGCACCTTCATCACTGAACGCAAGGTCAGTGCCCTTCCCGCTTGCTCCCTTGCCACGTTTCGATTTGACATACCCCTTGACAGAACACTATTTCTCCACTGATTAATCCTTTTCAAATATCAAAATTATTGTAAAACTCAAGTATAGTCTCACTGGTGTTGGGTATGAACCGCATGATTAGTTGGAAGACATAATCCCTTGAGAAAGACTAAAAGGAAAATATTACATTTTCTAAAGGGAAAATGCCAATTAATATATCATCATCATTATTTTCTTTTTAAAATAAGTGATATTCATATATGAAATGTAAACTCGCTGAGTTTGGAAACACACAAACTAGGCATTTTTTAAGCTCGCGTAACAACGTCAAATAATGTTTAGAGTATAAATGTTAAAATATTGTTCTAGAATTATTTATAAATTATCAATGCATCACAGAGCGTTCAAATTTATATAAATTCCATATTTGTTGTAGTTTTTGGTCAATTCATCCTGTAAATGTGATGTGCACAGCGCGACAGCCACGGTACAAAACAGAACGTGTATGCTTAAGGTTAAAAATTATCCTAGTAAATTATTTGCTTGAGGTGCTCAAATCTTGTTTCCTTATAACACACAATATTGCATTGGTTTTTGCAAATTTCAGACCTGTTGTTGCAAGTATGCTATGAATAAACCTTATCAACAATCCTTTATGTCCAATTTACATGAGACATCTAATTTCATGAATTCATATGAAACAGATAAGACTCGTGGTCCACGATAGTGTTTTTAATTTGTCCGATACACATCAGCTTAGTGATATGCTATCTACATCAGCGTATTCTTTTTTAAATTTATTTGTCTGATTTGTTGTAAATAGTTTAGTGTATTTTGTTGACTTACTGACTACGATAACAACTTGGTGTAGTCAGTTGCAATTGTTAGAGCTACTTTAACAAATATTGGCGAAAATATTGATGAATGCATCCATTGAAAATCTGTTTTTTATTTTTTTTTTGGGAAATTAGTAATGAGAGCTGGGTTTAGTGACTCACTTAATCAATTAAGTGGGTGAATCAATGAAGTTGATTGTTTGAATAGAAGTTACTTGTAAGATGAACGATTTTGTGATTTGGGAACTATTAAGTTCTTTGTGAAGTTGATTGTTTGAAATAAACCAGTGCTTTTGTTGCTAATTTTAAAAATATGATCTACTATTTAGAGTTTATAGATGTTGAAGTTGCTGCTTTTGCCCAGATGGTGCATGCGTAAAGCATCAGTAGTCTTATTAGATATTCGTAGATGATGTTCGAATTTGATACGGCGACTCTGCTTTTAGTGTTAACGAGAGTTTTGATTGTATTATTTTGTTCTATTTGTGATAATATATGTGATTTTCCATGTTAGTCGAGAATCAAAAGTTAGTCTCAGATATTTAACAGCTTTTGAAGGGTTCAAGAAATTGTTTTATTCTTGATTAATAACGGAGTGGAGAATTAGAACATTTTTACGAAAAATAGTTTCTCTGTAGATTTGGACGAGATATATTTTCCATTTTAGAGACCAGTAATCTATTTTATTTAAGTGGAACTGTATTTTCTTATTTATTTGGCTTATAGAGGGAGCTGGCGAAACAATTGCTATGTGGTCTGCGAATTGCGCGGTGTTCGTATGTAGTGATGTTAGTATATACACAGTGAAGAGCTTAAAAAGAGACATTGTGTGGATGTAAAGAAGGAGATTCTTTAGGTAGTCCAGCTTTTATCTCATACTTGCCTGCCATCTGCCGGCTACTGATACAACTATCGGGAAGAACGCAGCTAGAGGCCTCTGGCAGTTAAACGGCGAAACGCGTCGGCCAAACAGCGCTTGCAGCTTGTGCTACGCCCTGGTGTCTGAACTGTGTACCTGACGATCAGGGATCAGAATCATTTTTAAGATAATAGACCTCAGTGTTTCAGATAATCTCATGAATGATTAGAAACTTGAATCTAATAATTTGTTTAATTCGGATGTTTTTACAAACAATTTTACTGAGCTTCATAGTATTAATACTTTTTTACTAGAAGCAGATTAAAATCTACTCGTTCTGCCAAGAAAATTAGACGTAGACGTCAAAACGTTTTGAACTAAAATAGATCAATATGGCTGTGATTTGTAATTCCCAATAAAAATGATTCCTGGTTTTGTGACTCCTGCAAACTAGAGACAACGTAAAGTCCATCCCCATCGGGAGAGCTAGGGTGACTGCAGCTAGACCTGTCATTCGCACAGCCCGCTAAACCCTGGAACTTCTAACCTCCCCTTCTGCACAACACTGCACAGAGGAGCATTCACTGGAGTGACATGCGCTCTTCTCTCTCGATTCCTTTCTATCGCATCATTTTTAATATCAGAAGAAAGGGAATAATAACTGATAGAAAACGTCACATAATATAGTTCATTGACAGTACTTGAAAACTGAACTCTAAATAAATTCACATTAGCAGCTACTTCTCTTAATTTCGTTTGCAAACGATTAAATTTTTCCACGTATATGTAACCAACTTTGTTGCTAGTAAAAAAAGAATATGATTTATGAATCATCTGATCTTCGAAACAGAATATTATTTTACTAGATTTGCTTGTTATCGTCATAAGGCTGATATAGAGTAAATAACGGACGCGGTAGAAGTTTGCTAATAGCGGAATTCGTTATATTTATAACAAAGTCAATGACCTCCATCGCGATCAGGTTTTTTCCCAGTTTCCCTGATCCATTGAGCAAATACTGAGATGGCCCCTTGCTTTGCTTTTGGATGTAAATGTAACTTCTCTATGAGCGCGTTTTGTTGAACTCTCCTTTTGATTGTAACCATAAGATTAGATGTAAGGGCGAGTTACTATTTTGTTAGCAATGCAAAAAATTCATACTTGCATATTGTTAACAGATGCAAATAATTTTTCTATAACTTGGGAATGAAAATGTATATTTTTTCAAATGTTGCTAATCTCGCGCTTTTTAAAATTTTTTATTAATTTATTTTAAACTTTTACTCATCTTTCAACTAATTATAGTTAAAATGACGGGAAGGAATTCTGGAACTCAAGAAAAAGTGCGCAGATAATCTTCTCTCCCATATGTCACAACCAATTTTTTACTAAATAAATCTAAATCCAAATCACTTTTTTTGTGAAATCGGTCGTGTGTCTTTAATGATTTTCAAAATATTACCACTTGTTTATAATAAAATATAAAAATTATAGTACATTATGAAACGATGATGTAATGATGGGTATGAATTCATGAATGTGATATTACGATACGAGGTAGGAACAAACAACTATCGTAAATTTGACACGGGTGTATTGATACCCATTTCATCCAGCTGCACATGGTACTTTTTCTACGACTTATGGTAACTAAACGTTTACATTTCGGTTATATTACATTTCGGTTCGTTTCGTGGTAGTTGACATTCAGAATTCAGCGAAGCCCACCCTGCGGACAGCTACTCTACCAGCGACAGGCGGCTTTGGTTTTCCAGTCCGCCTGCGCGAGAGTACAAAAGTTGCGGCAGTAATTCAGAGGACACAATTTTCGCTTTTTCTCTTTTTTCTGGGGGGTGCCAACTTAAACTGTGATTCACTAAACATTTTAAACTGAAGAATTAGTAGGTTTTTATGGGCAACCACACGGCAGCAACATATGTAGTAACACAAAATGACTTGCGTTGTGACCTTAACCTCAGCCAAATGTTCTATCTACCACTACCACTGAGTTAGTCAAGTACGATCAAAGTGAAATTACGATCTAACTTATTTTAAGTAATATTCCACGTAAAAAATACTACTAATAAAATGAATTGAAACTGACAAGCGTAATATAGTATTAAATGCAATTTTAATTAACACAATCGAATGAAACCTTTAGAACTATTCTCTCACTATTATTAAATGTAAATATGTGGTTTTTAAATTTCTCTCTGGTTCGTCAAGAACCTGTATCACAATGAAATCTATCATAATGAGTGTTATAATGCAACGGGTTGCTGGCATCAAATGAGAGAATTATGTAAAGGGAGTAGAAAAATGTTCTTATAATATACTCATAGTATACTCATACCCCTTCTTCAGTTACAGCTCATTTGTTTCGATTGTTCTTAACGGATATTGTCCGTCAAGAATGCATTATTTCCATTCGTTTGTTTGGTCTCATTACGTCGATATAAAGGCACAGTATTACGAAAACTTTATAACGTCCTTTAAAAATATTATTGCTCCTTTGTCTGAATTTTATATATTTTATATTTGCATCCTCATCCGTATCTAATATAAATATAGAGAATGTAAAAACAATGAAAACCAATCAGTTGCAAAAGTAGTAACTAGTAAAAGTAGTATCTTTTGTAATGAAGGTTATTTAAAAGTGCCCGCAAGAAATTCTCCTCAAATTATAAATCCCTTAAGAGTTTCAATCAAGTTTATTATGACTATTGTTTCTGACATTTTGATTCCAATTTGTATGGATTTTTTCTGTATTTTTTGTCACACCTCTCAGAAGTGCCGTCTAAATATACGAACTACATTTATTGCACATCGATACGCAAACGCTGGCCCACGTAAGTAAACGAGGTTTCTGTGACCGGAGTGAATAATTGAGTCTTGTCTGTCCAGGAGCCACCGCCTCTAGGCACGGTTTGGCAACTGTGTGTAGGAGGAGGCGCCACTCGAACAGCCAGGAATCTAGGACTCCAAAATGTTAGTTGAACTGAAAATATTGATATCCATTAATGAAGAAAAATGTATATTTTCGCTTCAATAAATTAAAAGACAAATCCATAGCATTGTAGGCTTTCACGGTCAGTGTCAATATAAAAGAAATTTTACGGGCTGGAAGGTCGTGGTCTAGTTAGCATTGAAGGGCTAGTAGCCCTGCAATGCCCACTATGGCCTATCAACTCGGAAACGTTTTCTTATACGACAAATGCAGTTACTTTTCCTGAAAAATATTTAATTAGATGTAATGTATCTTTAAATAAAAAGATTTTATTATATGATTCAGAACCTGAAGCTGAGATTTGTTAAAGTTAAAAATTCCTAATTACTATTCTTTTTAGAGAAATTTTGTTGTGGAGACAGTAGCACGTGAGCAGTCAAAGTTTTTTGATGGTTTTGTTTCTTCGGTATCTCCTCCAAATGCATATTTCCGTCAATACCTCGTTAGTGGATGTAGATAATTGGTATAAAATATAATTTCTGTTGCATTTATACAATGCGGGACATTTTAAAAATATGATCGTAGCTGAAGTCCTTGTAGTTGTTTCTTTATTTACTAGTTTGGCCATAAGACTTTGGATGGAGGTAGTGATATATTACTTGATCAGTCTGTGCCTAATGACATAATCTGATCCTAATTAGTTGCTTACTCATTAGATGAAAACAGTCCCTGCGCTTCTTATGAAGAGAAAGTCTCCATAATATCAAATTCAGATGTGCTTTCCAGTGATTTTTTTTGGTCGATTTGGAGCTATCCATTTTAAATGCCTGAGTGTAGAGATCTTGATCTTGATCTAAAAGCGGAAACTGGCCTTTCACGGTGGTCCGTCGTGAAGAGTTGGGCGGTCCCTTGGGTGTGACCACTCAGTGAGCGCGCACCAGCTCCCCCTGGCGGAAAAGACGTCAGTTGTGTCTGCTCTGCTCTGCTCTGCTGTGGGCGCCCCTGCTTCTGACAGCGGGCGGAGAGGGCTGCGCATCTGGGTCTCTGGCGTAGGGCGGCTCGGGCTGAATCCTCTTGGCCGACCCTTCCGGCCCTTCCTCTTCCGGTGGAGGCAAATCTTTCTCCGTTGCTCGCACACAGAGCATCAGGTTCTCCTGCTTGAAGCCAAATGTCTACTAATACAATAATTGCAAATAGTCATGATTTTTATTAATAGTTTAATAATAGTAATTTTTGATAATAATTTTAACTTTCACACGCGTTTTTATTGTAGGTAGCATTATATGTATGTTAGTAAAGGTGAAATCAACAACATGAAACCGACATCCATATCACAAAAAGTAGTGTAGAAATACTTAAGACATTTACAGGCCCTTTCTCATAATTCTCGCAGTGTCCTTAGAAAGTTTGATAATGATTAATACAACAAAAATTCGGACACTAAATAATTTAAATAATATGTTCGTTGACGCCCCAAGGTTTCCTCCTGTCGCTAAGAGCAGATTGACACCTAATACATTCCAGCAGCGGTCAGTAGCGGTGCAGTAGAACTGACACCGAATAGATTCGTTAGAGACCAATAGCAGTGCGGAAGAAAACTAATAGCAATTTACTGTAAAATAAAATGAAAGAAAGGTGTATTGTTTTATTAAAGCTAAATTCAATTTATTAAAAATGTATTATAATTAAAACGAATTACATTAAAAGTAATAACCTTAAACCTTGTGGTCTATTTAAAATTGATCTTATATTTCACGAGGATTAAATGATAAAAAAGAACTAATGCAGTTTTATTACGAATTTTATTCACTAACAGAACATGTGAAAATGGTGCTCTTCAATTCTGTACAGGTGTGATAATAAAGATTAAGCAATTGCACGTCCTATTAACTGATTCCTGGACACCACGTACCACATATAGGATATAATAGTCGAGCGACATAAATGATTTCTTATTTCTCCTTCTGCGTGGGCGGAGCAGAGATGCGAGAGACAGGGTGGAGCCAGCGACTGGGTGAAAATGGGGCAACTGGGCATGGTCGTCCAAGATGAGTTAGAACGGAGCAGGAATACACAATTGATATAATTCACCGTCGTCAACCCGTGTGTTCGTCCGTCCGTTCCTCAAACCGCCTGTGATCAGGATATTTTTTAAATAGTTGATTGAACGTCAACTATTAGGGTCATTAGTCCCATAAGTGTTGTGCATGTTATGCTGGGGAGCTGGCTGTGGTCTTCCTCTACTCTATGGCGAGATCCGGCCCCGACCTACCATCGGCTACCGGGGGTTTCCCCAACCAGTTTTCTCCCAAAAGTGGAGCACCGCCCCAGCCGGGACAAGCTCCCGCCATGTGTGGTAGTGTAGTGCATGTTAGGGTAAGTGTGTGTAAGGGGTGAGGATAGGACAAGGAAGAGGTAGGAAAGACGGTCGCGGTCCGTGGCCCATTTGTTAGGATACTGCTCCGTCATTCGCCAGGTATTGAACGGTGAAACTACGGAAAACTACCGATCAGAGCAGCCGATCATTAACATTCTCCTTCAGACAGCGACTAAATTCGACTTATCTCACAAGCTAGTTTCGAAAATCATGCCACTCGTCGGGACTCGAGCCTAGAACCTGCCGGTCAAAGGGTGCAGTGGTATCAGTTGATGCCCTGAGCCATCTCTCCCAGAAAAAATATATTAGTGAATCCGGGCGCGTCAACTACTAAGTTCATTAGTCCCGTAAGTGTAGTGTATGTATTTTCCTCGCGAGGTGGCGGTGTTGATCCCTCGCTGAATGGGGAGATCCGGCGCCTATGCACCGTAGGCTACCAGGGTTTCCCTCACCAGCTATCTTCCCCCAGCGGGGCACAGCTCCAGCCGGATCAAGATCTAAGCCTCTGACCGGTCTCCCGGTGTGCGCTCTAGTGTAGTGTGCTTCTGTGAAGTCATCGTCCATAGTATTTTCACAAAAATTAATATTTTCAAGTTGATGGGGTGATGTCGCCACTCATCAAATCTCGAAAGTATCTTTTAATTTTAGGAAACACCTACTCTACACAAAGCAAGTAGGACATTTTCCACGTAAAAAAATAATGTTTGAAGATTCTTTCTGTGATTTTTTTGCCCTAAAAGAAGAAAATACGCTTGTGAAACTGTCCCATGCCCGATTTTCACCATAACTGCTTAAAAATGGAAAATATTTTTTTCGACCCCTAATGCTATTTTCATTAAAAGTTTGAGTTTCAAAAAATGACACGACTTTCTTTAATATTTCAGGTTTCGTTTGGATACAATTTTGCACGGGATTCAAAATATTTCAAAAGATGTTAAGAGGTTTAGGACTTACTTTCGTTTGTACTTGATTCATTCGATGATGTCTTCAAACATTACTAAATTATTCATCCTTGTTTTTTGCTTCAGGCTCGTTTGTATAATTTAAGTTCAAAAAGGCATTAATTTGTTCTGGTGATATTCTGAGAATAATCAACATTACTTTATCATTAATTTATCGACACTATATAGTTCCATATTCTTCATTACTAAAAAGAGTAGGGAAGGGTTTTTTACCCTCTGAGAATGGCTCAAAGGGCATACTCACCTCTGAATTCCGAGATTAAATATTTCGTCAGGATCCCGCGCAAGTCCCGACAAGTAGAGCTAGCGGGCGCGGCGCTGTCTGAGTAGCGACAAGTGGAAGTCGCAATTTCGGCGTCGCTGTGGGGAGTTCGTTTCTTGCGCCGCCGCCGCCGGTGCCTCCGCTTTGTGCGGGCGGCGCCATTTGTCTCGTGGCGGCGTTATTTGCGCTGCGCGGCTGAAGGGAGAGCGGAGATCTGGATCGCTGTTTGCCGGGCGCGCGCTCGCGCGGCGGCGACACCAGGCTTCGGCCACGTGCTCCATCCCGTCTCTCCCCTCTCCTCCCCGCCCCCCGCCCTCCCCGGCCCGTCTCGGCCCGCCCACCCCGCCAGCCCGCTCGCCCCGCTCCGCCTGCCCCATCCGGCCTCGCCACTCCGCTCCGCCCGCCCCGCCTGCTCCATCCCGGCGCCACGCCACTCCACCCCGCGCCGCGCCCGCGCCGCGCCGCAATGCGATTAGGCGCGCCGCGAGAGAGCGTCCGGCGCCGCAAAGGGCCGCTCTGCATTGCAAAGGCACTCGCCAGGTGCAGCGATCAGCGCGCGCTTAATGTCCCTCGCGGCTCCATATTCGGCCCCGCCCGCCCCGCCGGCACGTCCCCCGCTCGGCCACTCTGACCCTCCCCGCCATGCCCCGCCCCGCTCGCTGCTCCGGCGCTCTCCGCTCCGCGGGGAGAGGCGTCAAGTCTCGCACCCCAGTTACGGCGCCCGGTCTGCCAGGACAGCTCCTGCTCCACTCCCACTGCTTTCCTCAGAGATCTGCGCTCCCAGAGTTGTCATCTTAGTTTCGTGCTAGGAAGGGGTAGGGGGTCATTGGTGGAATACTGCACAGTTTTTTCATACAATTTTGTTTAGATTTGTTACCATTCGTGATAATAATAATAATAATAATAATAATAATAATACGTTATTTAAATATCCTTCTTTCAAAGAGTATGGGATGTTTACAACAACAAAAAAATCGAAACTGTCACCATTCGTAATCCCATTCTGAAACACTAACGTTTTTTTAAAGCCTAGCGTTCTCATAGACACGTTGCGATCTCCTTGTAGTATCTTTTGATGGAAGTAGTAGTTGTGCAAACGGAGAAACCTTATAAATGTGGAACTGGTCTTTCAAAATTAGAAAATTACCATCTGTGTCCCTGTGGAAATATGACAAGAAGAGAAAATGTGTAAGAGTCAGAATACATATACTACTGAAAATATTTTGATACGAACTTTCATAGAAGTTTATTTTCAAGTCCGTCACTGACAAACCCACGCCCCACTCATTCTCCAGGTGTCGGAATGAAATTGTAACGTTAATGTTAACAGACTCTACTGCATCTCTTATGATCGTTCATGGGCTGCTACCCTCGCACAAATTAGAAACTGATGTAGATGTTTTGAAATGAAAGTGTCTATTGTAAGTCAATATGAAATGTATTCATCATGAGTGCCTTGCGACCACTACTTGTCTTGGGCTTGCGCCTTTTTAACCTCGCTGCCGCCTTATTGTCCCGGGTCGGCCGGGGGGCTCCCGAAGGCTGCGGACTTCCAAGTTAATATATAAGGAATAAGCTTCTACTAAATACTAAAATGAAGTATGCAAATAATATTTATTGTAATAAGTAACAATAGCTCTAACTCAAAATCCGTGTTTTACGAGCTGAAGAGTTGAAGTTCTCAAGAGTACGTAGTGACGATTGATGATTGGAGAACGCGACGCTTAATTGATTATTGTTTCAGAGCAAGGTCATTAGTCTCGTACGTGGTATGCATGTTTGATCATTGGAAATGACGGTTATCTTACCCCTCTACATCAGGCGCTAAGCTACACGACGACTAGCGAGGTTTTCTCCAACCAGGTATCTTTCACCAGCGGAGCGCCGTCCCAGCCAAACAAGCTCTAAGCCCCCGACTAATCTAACGACATGTGTGGTAGTGTGGTGTTTGTAAGTGTGTGTGTAAGAGGCGAAGATTGTCCTTGGAAGAGGCCAAGGAAGATCGCGCGCTGTCCGTAGCCCGTTTGGTAGGATACTGCTCCGGCATTCGCTGTTATCGATACAACGGAAAACGCCTCACCAGCGCAGCTAGAATTCTCCTCCAGGCAGCGGCTGAATCCGACCTTGCTGTCCAACTAGAGTCGAACATCCTGCTAGAGAGCCGTATGAAAATGAATACGTGTTTATTACATTCGTATTTTTGTGCTCATTATTCAGCAATTACGTTTGGTTGCGTTGGAATTTATGGTTTGGGCTGTTTCCCGAAGTATGAAATATTGTATTAATCTGTTCATGTTGTTTGCAATTCTTGTAATGAATTATTTATAGCAGATTAATGAAAAGTAAATCTTGATACACTGAGTTTGAGATACCTCGAAAGTTAATTTAGTTGTTTGTGAAAAACTTTTCCCCCCGAAAGCCTAATGGGAAGCTCCAATTCCTCCCAATCATCGAATGACGCAACATCAAGCATTGGTCACTCGGATACGACAATACTCATATCGTTCATTTCTCGTGCTGCCCCAACACATCCCTGCACTCCAGCCCCACGTTTTATCTCGAAGAAATTCCCACCGGGCGTGTGTTTTTAACAAGTTTCCCGGTCCGTGGGAGCGGACGCCCGCCCACACGTGGCCGTTGAAACTTTGAGGGGGCGGAGGTTCTTTTTCCGCGCCCAACGCGCGCCCAAACGGAATTCTCTACGACCACCGACGGTGGCGCGGCGCTGCGGCCGCCACCGCACGTTTCCTCAAAGAAGACAACGTCATCCGCGGTTTCGTAGTTGTAGGCGGAGCTTCATTACAGGAACGTTTGTTCCCCACATGAAGGAAACCAAATTTAAAAGATGTATATTTCTTCTTTTGAAGTTGGTCATTTTCAGAAATGCATAACTATCGAACTATGCTGTCTGCGCATGTGTAAGAAGACTTCATTACAGCCTGCTTGTTTCTATTTTTATTTCCTGGTTTACAAACCTTTGAATGAAATGGAAAATTTAAAAACGTCTGCACTGTCAACCGTGTCGCTGATGCAATGTTAAGTGAATGAGTTTTCTGGCTGCCTTAAATTCGTTTTTGTTTTCAAATCTCTCGAATGAATTTGAATGAACACAGAAATTAGCTTATGAGTTGTTGTGGTACTAAACAGGGACATTATATATTTCTTACGTATTGAAAAATGAATGTTCTTATTCTTTTCGCAAGTTGGCCCTCGTAGTTCATCTCATTGGTCAGCATGCTCGCTTTCCATGACGCGACCCCGCATTCGATTCCCGGACGGACAAGAGTATAGTGTGCGTTTTCCTTGCAATGTCCCAGTACATGTTGCTGTGAGAAAACTCACTTTTCAGTTTGAGAAGATGAGAATAAGGTGTAGGGATGTCTTTGTGCTAACCGCACGTACCACTTAAACTCATGGCTAAGCCGTCACGCTGCTGAAAGGCCCTGAACTGTTGCACCAAGTACAGACAGATGTCTAGACTAATCCCTAGTCAAAATTACGGTTGTGATAAAATATTTATCGCCCCAATTTCCATATCCCTATCTGGTAGAGTTTCTATGAATTGATTCCATGAACCTTAATGTAGGATCTGCCTTTTTCATGTGAGACACGATCACTAACCAAACGCAAGCAAGCCCAATAGATAAAAAACTCTTAATATTAGGATTTTAGACTATTTGAAAGTTGAGAACTCTTGAAGGACTCGCCTTGCAAAGCAGGAGTGACTTCTCCATACGAGAGTTGTAATGACAGATATAACGTGAATGTCAGAGCCACTTCAGGAACACGTAACTCCCTTGACAATAAAACGTTGACTAATGGGATGAATGGTTGGTCTGCACCTTCATTAAGCTTACGTGTTATTTCCATGAGGCTGACACTACGGAAATAAAATTTACATCACGCAATATAGATTTATTATTTTGTACTAAATTGCAGTGTTCGCGTAAGCAACATTTGCCTTGGCGGTGATCCAATTTTAACTGCATTTAAAGCAAAAAGGTACGGTGATCAATTTAAAGTTTCATTTTACATTGCCATCCGTTCTCTCTGTTACTGGTGCACATAAATTAAATAGTGGTGCATATTAATCCTATATCTGCATGTGCGAATACAGTGAATCATTGCCCCTGAATAACTGGTATGAAATTCACTTTCATATTGGAGTACTTTGAGACTTGATTTTCACAATTTTTCCTTTGAACTATTTCCGGAGTTTAGATAACACGCGCATGCACGGCGGCCCTTGCCGCTCTAGAAGTAGCGGTGCACATTGGCAGGGATGCCATTTTTTCGTAAAAAGTGTTCAGATATTGATGTCTTCTGAAACATATTCTCTTCGCACAGGAGTTTTAGTTCTGACACTCTTGCAAACGAGCAGCTATTATGGAGATATGTCAGAGCCTGTTTTTTGTTATTCAAACAGACGTGTAATCTTGAACACCCTTTTCTAAATACTGAATAAATATTGATTGCCTATTCGCTTAAAATGAGCAGGCTTTATGCACAAGGGTATTTTGTGAAAGTATTTTAATATTACCACCCCAGAGTCAAAGATGGCTTTTTTCACCTCTCACCATTTTGAACACTCGGTGATTTGGCGGAATTGGGCGGATTTTTATCCTTCCGAAGGCGAATTTTCACAAAACGGAATTGACAACACTTCGCATGAGTCCGTTCTCTAAATCTCCCGAAATCATTCTTCAAAAGGAAACGTGTAAGTTGGGTCTAAGAACGAATTTCCAATATGCAAAGGGTGGAAGAAATTTATGAATTCCATGTAGAAAAAAAAAATTGGTCTTACTCAATATTTGGATGTTTGAATTATATTCTTCTTCTTCTGTACAGCCTTACAATCTGTTCTTTTCAGAAATATTATTCCACATTTTTGCCTCCACATTTCTAGGCTTTTTTTGTTGGTTTGTCGCCTGTGTTGGCTAGTACATTTTTTTTTAACTTTTCATTCTTAAGACTTGTGCGTGTGTGGGACTCCAACTTCCTTCTTCCCATCCACTTCCCTATCTTGCGTTACTTTACTTTTCTTCCACTTTCCCCAGTCAGGTTTTGTCAAATTTCTCATTAGCACATGGTTCTCGGCCAGCATTCGTTCCCAGCATTTGTTTGGTTCGGGAGTCTCTAGCTGTAAAATGTAATGTTGACCATTTAGCCGAGGATTTTTTTTCTTTTCCCTGAGCCCACTTGCCCTGCATAGCAAGTGTTGTGCGCTGCCTTAGTTTCTTTTTTCCGTTTCGGTGGCTACAGCACTGCTGAGCGCTGCGGCCGGGTGGGGGGAGGGGGGAGGGGTTTGCCGGTCGTAGACTCGCGGGAGGGCGCTTCGCTGTGCCCCGACCAGGTGGGCGTAACCTCGCTGTAATTGCGTATTGAGTCTGTGAGGCGAGCGGAATGATTCAGTGCGCGGCTGCGTGCGGCCGAGTCGTCCCGCCAGGGCCCACGCCCCGGCGCGCGCATTACGGATGCATGCGGGCGCCCAGCCCTACCTACACCGCCCTTCCCACTCCCACCTCCCACTCCCACCCCCCCCCCACACGGGTCTCCGACAGCTCGCGCCAACGCTTCTGATGCTGCTCTCACGGGTGAGAGAAGGGGTGCGTCTCAAACTAAATCTTCATCAGGACAGTTCTCGCGTAGGGAACTGGTTAGGTAGCTCAAGGCGTCGATTGATGGCATTGTAGAGCCTCTGACCGGGAGGTCATAAGGTTCGAGCCCCGACGAAGGCAGGATTTTCGACTCTAGCTTGATTGCAGGATTAAATTCATCCGCTGTATGGAGGAGAATTTTAGTGGCTGGTTGCTCAGATCGATAGTTTTCTGTTGTTTCATCAATCAACACCATGCGAATGCCGGAGCAGTACCCTCACAAACGGGCCACGGACCACGCACAATCTTTCCCACCTTTTACTTGCCCTATTCGCATCCCTTACTTACATCTACAGTGAAACTCACTTTTCTGCCACACATGCCGGGAGCTCAGTCGCAATATTAGAGCTTGCAGTGCCCCTTTGATGGGAGATATCTAACTGGGGGAAACCCTATGAGGCGACGTGCGGGTCGGCGCCGGATCTCAACCATCGCCAACGAGGGGGGAAGGAACACTGCCACCTCCCGTGATAAAAACCTGCGTTACACTTACAGGAATAATGACTTCAGTAGTGACGCGCCCGGAATCACTTTTTGATTTTTTTGCGAATTTTTGATAGAACTTGTACCACGATGGCGAGACACTTCAATTCTCAGAGTAAGGGCCAATCAAAAAAGCACCACTTGTTTAGAGGCCACCAGAGGCGGGCACATGGGTTGTCACGCACCCTCAATATTTCAAACGCGGAGCTGGGAAGTTTACGGAGGTGCGTAGAAAGAGCCGACAACATCCTACGCGACGTGGGTGTTTGAAAGAGTCCACCCAATTCACCAACCATATAATACTTCTGTGTTACTTTTGTAGTACTAATTATCTGATAACGGACGCGAGCAAATTATTTCTTGTCACAAAACTCATTCTTCCCTCTCTAGTGTTTTTTTTTGCAAGACTTTCACGATTGCATACATTACATTATCTTCTTACGAAGAAAGGCGGGAAAGTAAAAGAGGAAGGGAGAAGGTAATGAGGGGAGGTAGAGGCGCTTGTGATGTCCGGAACGCGTTGTTCTGGATCCCGCTCGCTGGGTAGGACTGATGTAATAGGAGCATCAACTCCACTCTAAAATTAACTCAGGTTAAGGATAGCTGTCGAGATCACGTTAAAGCGTTGCGGTCATCTTTGGTACGATTTGGGCCACGATGTTGGATAATTACGAAGTAAGTTGGAAGCACGTTGTATGCGACACACTTCCCAACAATTCTAAAAATGATTTATATAGTTTTGCGTCTCTGATTTTAACTCAATCAAGAAAATATCTTTACATGCGAGACGCCATCGTATTCTCGAGTCGTTTCCTAGCCAACGCGCGAATAAGTGAAGAACTAGAGTAACATTGGTTTTACATAAACCATGAAAACCGCTGCACGTTGATACATCTATACATTCTTCGTACTCTATGACTTGGCCCAAGTGACGAATGCTTTCGTCGAGCAATGATGAGAGCGGCGTTTCCCGCCCAAGAGATCGGCACAATCGACTCCTGGCGTGCAGACGAGTCTGGAGGTGTCAAGGGGAACGAAGTGTAGTTGAGATATCTAAAGAGTACAATCCCGGCTTCTGTCGTAGAACGGTTGGCGTATCGGGCTGTTATTCCCAAGTTTGCTGGTTCAAATCCGATAGAAGCAGCGGAAGAGAGAAAACACGCCTTCCTTCAGAGGGGGAATTAAAACCAGCTGCTCCATGCTGCAGATATACTGCATGTCAAAGATCTGGAAGCCTAAAAGAAGTGTCTAGCGTAAAATCAGATCTCCTGTTTTGCGATCGCTTGTTTTGGAGCTTGATTGAGAAAGACGCGTAAGGAAATTTGCACGGCCAGAAGGAATATTAGATTTGATTGCTTGATCCTCGCCATTTCTCGAAGGCATCAATGAATTGAATTGAATTGATAGAGTACATTCCAGTTGTTCGTTTTTTAGTCTGCTCTGGTGCTGTTTCGAATAAAAGTAGCTGGCTTACTGTGCAAATTTCCATATCAAATGCACTATCAACCAATAAAACTTATGATTTTTCATGTGTTTTTTTTTAATTTTTGTATACAGGATACGGATACCAACATAATGAATGTGGGGCAATAGATTAACTTTCGATTGCTAAGAAACTACCATGAAAGCGTGACGTCGTGTCCCCTGTTACTGCCTGAAGGAAGTCGGCCCGAACAGCGGAGTGTGAGGGTATCTACTGTACACTATCTTTGATTATCATGGCGACGCTTATGACGTAATGGAGGGGACTGTGTGTGTCGTTTCTACCCAGACGCAAAAAGTCATTTGTATTTCTGTTTTTCCATTTCAATTCGCTCCCTAGCGTTGCGTGTGTTCAGCTCTGCCTGTTTCTGCTTATCTGTTAAAGTTATTACGCGTTTTACAAAGTAATGTATTAATTGAAAATCCCCATAACATTAATTCATCTGAGTATTCGTGTTTTATTTCTCAGATTAATGGGTGTTGGTCACAAAACTGAAGATAGTAGCTTGCCTATATTTAAAAAAGGAAGTTATGTAAAAAGTGCGTGAAACAGGTGATTAACGTACGAGTCGTCACCCGAGCGTATTCGAAACAGCTAATTGTTTTCATTCAAACGAATAGGGTGTGAAACAGTTCGAAGCGCACCCAAACATGGCGATGCGCGTGCAAAATATATTTCTCACTGGGCATGTTGAAAAATGAGTGTACGATACACATGTGCCAAGTGAGTTGCATATTTGTTACTAACTTATTTTAATACGCCGTAAGCGAAACGATACAGATGTCTCGCACACGTATCGGGATGTTTCGCCCATGTTTCGCAATGATTCTCACACTATTAGTTAGAATGAAAAAAATAGTTAAACTTTTTTTTTCATGACGGGGTTTGCTAATGAAATTAAGAATTAGTAAAGACAATTGAAAAATAAAATTTTCGAAAAGTTAGCAAAGAAATTCGTTGCAGTTTTAAATCAACACTTAACTACCTGTTCAATATTATAATTTATTTTCGTTAAAATAAACTAGTAAGTGCTGAATGAATTTTTATGAACCACACACACTATGTGTGAAAGCAGCGCTGCTTCTAGGAGACGAGAGTGTTCGAGTGTCAGCGTTCTGCATCTTCTTTCTTGCGGCGCCGGACATAGCCGCCAGTTTTCGATCCACATTCAGTATCATCTTCTTTGAATAAGTTACGTAGGTGTATGGCAAGACACAGGTGTGCTTTTAGACCGAGTTCTCCGTTTGGAAACATCGGCGTACAGCCCTCGAAGTGTGGAGTGCATACTTTATTGAAGAAGTTACGGGAATGAATGATTGCATTACGGAATGTTTTATGCCGTTTCATGTCGAGGGAGCATTGTGCATTATTCCGTTTCATATGCCAATAGTGTTTAATCTTTGATGAGGCGGGCACCACGAGGGAGAAAAAGAAAAAAATAAATCGCTTTATTAAAAAAAATATTCTTGAAAAAGTAAAATTTTTTTGGAGTTTATTTTTTCGGGCCCTAAAATAAGAAAGCGTGAGAATATGTTTTAAATGATTTTTAACTTCATTAACAAAATGTTATAATTTATAGTGGCAATATGCAAACTTTAAACTTCGTTTCTAGAACTCAGAATGTTCAAGTGTGCTTTCTTCTCTTTTGTCTTCTGAAGAGCTGCAGAAATTATAAATTCGTCAGATTACTTACGCAGTCCAGACCATTACATTCAAATTCGACTTAGCGTACTAGACAATTTAAATCCAAAGTAGCAACTACAAGCTATTGATAGCATATCGACCTTCTGCGCAATGCGCGTTTCCGGTTAACTGCATGCCAGTACTTCAAACTGGTTGGAGTGAGCGGATATTGGCTGTCGATTACTCTGTGCTACGCATGGCTTGATAGTCCCGCAAATAATGCCAGTAATGCGGTATAAAAATTCAAACAAGAATGATGACTGTGAAAAGGTTTTCTTCCAATTTTATAGTTTTCCTTACCAAACTCATTCTTAACATGTTTTATAAAGTATATTCTAACAAATTTTTCCGAGAACGTTTTATAGCTACGTTGGAGTTGTCCCTGGCTGTTTTGTGGCTGGCTTAAGGGTGCACCGCTTCTTGCCGCGCAACAGTTAAGCTGCGCGACGCGCCGCCGGAAGCCGCGAGGGGGCGTGGAGAGGTGGGGGGTGGAGAGCGCATAAGGACCTTAATTGAGCGGCGGCCGCGCTCGGGTGCTCAGGTGTTGCTTTGACACCCAGCGTCTTTCTCCGGGAGAATGGGAGGCGTTGGCCGCCGGGGGCGGTTAGGAGCGGATGGCGGGGGTGGGCAGGCGGGGGCAGGGCGGGACGGCGGGCGGGTAAAGCGGACGTGGCGGGCGTGCGGGCGTGGCGGCTGGGCAGGCGGGGCGCGTTGGATGGGCGCGCTGGGC
>BOPP01000037.1:976764-998782 GCA_017312745.1 Gryllus bimaculatus
TGTTTTCTTGTTCGAGATTCAATGAAAGTGAGTTATAAAATCGCAACATTTATTTAATAACCAGCACAAATAACTCTGCACGCAGTAAAAATAAACGAAGCATCGAAGATGAATGTTTCCTTTTTCCCAGTTTTCTTCATTTGGAGCCTTTGGCGATGTGCTCTGATTACTGGTGGAGAGCGAGGCAAACAATAACATGTGAGCAAATAAATCGCTTCTTGGCGATCATTCTCGAAAACCACATGTTTTTGTATGAGAGTTATTGGATTTTACGTTGCATATAAACTTTGTTATGTGTTTTTGTAATTCTCCGGCGTTTCTTTCTTAAAGTCACTACAGCTGTTTTCACTTGATATCTTCCCATAGTTGTATGATTCAGGACATCCTTCGTACGCCAATTTTATTACTGATTATGTACCACTATGCCAAATATTTCCAGCGTTAACAGTCATTATATCACGTTAGATTCTAAACAAGTACAGAGTCCCTGCACCACGTTTGCGTTTTAGATCACGTTGGTCAAATCGTTTCATTTTTTGTGCTGCTGCAGATGCCAGTTAAGTAGTAACAAATTACAATGTTGACCTTCGTTCACCTAAAAAACAGTTGTATCTAACACCGCGTGTCCAATGAGAGAAGATGAGAGTTTTTCCTACTGTCGAACATACGGCCTACGGTCTGGAGTTACAAACCCGATATGCACCGCTGCACGATTAGTTAGAAAAGACGTCGGCGAGGAGCGGAGAACCGCCGAGCGAACAGCCACAAAAATGCCTGCTTGCTCTCGAAACGAAGTGCGCGCTCTGTCGCTCGCCCTTTCCGCGCGCCTGTTCCGGGTAACCTCCGAGATGCACGCCCCTCCCTCTCCTCCCCTCCCGCCCCGCTCCTCTCCTACCGTCCCTCCGCCGACCCCGCCCCCGCGCGAAAACAAACGCGCTGTTATTCTTTATGGAGCAGGCGCCGCCCCGCCCGTATGACGAGCTTTACGCGGCTTACCCCACCCACACCGCAGCCCCGCAGCCGGCGGAGGAGGAGGAGGACGAGGAGAAGGAAGGGGTTGGGGGGGGGGTACACGGTGCTTTCCATAACATTTACAATGTGTAACATTGACTAATGCTAGAAATTCCTGTACCTGATAAACTATCCCAGGAGGAATCCTTAACGGCATGCCGCAGCGGAGAGCAGCAGCGCTCTGTGCTGGCGGGCGACGCCGTGCCGTCGGGGTGGGGCGCGAGGGCTGTTGGCGCCGCCTGATGGATGGGGAGCCCTTGGGAAACAAAGGGCCGTCTCGCCGATGAACCTGCGTCATACTTTTGCGTCTGCTGGGATTGATGATGGCGCCCTGTGTTTCGCGCTTTGTGCTTTGCGCTGTTGCCGCTTTGTGCGAGGGAACCCGCTCGGCGGCGCCTCGAGGGGATGATCGGCCGTTGAATCCTTTCAGGACGCAGCCCCCCCCCCCCCTTCACTCACGACGCACTCCTCACCCGCGCTCGTCCTTGCGCGCGGCGTTCGTACTGCTGGTCGCACTCTCTACGAAAAAGCCTTGTGTGTAGGCGAAACCATTTGAAACAATGTGCTGGTGGATACATTTCGTACAAATGACCTAGAAACGTTTGCAACAAAGTGGTAAACTGAACTAATTTCATTTCAGTCCTTGAAGTAAGGTTTTTTAATATTTAATTACTTGTAATTGGTTATTGTGGATTTATTTTGAATCAATGTTTTGCAATGCATTAATCAGGAAAATTTGGATTGGCATTCTTAATTTACGAAAAATTAACGTTCACATAGAATTTACATTAGAGAAAACTCTTGCTCGTACGTGTTAGCATTTCACACAGGTATAATTATTGTAAAAGAGCTCACGACGAAAGACAAGTAAATTAATATTATTCACCAAAATTTGCGCACATTTTGTATTCTTTATTTTATAAGATTTATTGATTAAGTGATTTCTGTAGTGCGACATTAGTGTACATACCTTTTCACTACACGTATCCAAATTTCTGTGAGTACTCTGTAATTAACGTACTTTATATGACATTGATATTCTCTGGTATTTGAAGACAATCATGAGTTATGAGCAATGAGAATGAGACATCATTTATGAGTAAACAAACAAACAATCATTCATTTTATTGTTATAACTGCTTGATTTCACACTATCTTATGTGTACTCACATTGTGTCGCGAATAGTTGTCGTTTTTAGTGTTCTGATGGCAACAAAATTGTTTTAAAATATTAGTAGTTAATTGTCTTAAAATCTTAGGATACAACTGCCATTCAAAATTAATGTTCTCAAAATCATGAGAAGTACAAAGAACGTACAAACAGGTGTCTTGTCATTCATTATTTAATGAGCAGGAAATACAGTCAAGTCACATTGTGACCAACACCTATGTTCGACGTAAACATGCAATAATAACCGCTCACAGACGGCAGGTGGCAGCACTAACCGTGGAGAGTTTATGAAGTGTATCGAGAGAAGCGGAAAACGGACCAAGGGCAGTTGCATTTCCGAGAATGCAAAGTTGTTGCATTGTTAAGTGTTCGTGGGCCGCTATGGTTAAAGTAATGGGAAAATGGCGATATCCAACAGACGCGGAGGCGCGCCCCGGGCCGTAGATGACAAGGGGGAATAACGCCTGCGTAGATGTATACTGGCGGGTAGAAATGCAATTGTAGGGCATCTGACCGCCCAGATGAACCAAGGGACTACCACCAGGGTCTCCTCAACAACTGTTCAGAGAACGTTGTTGCGTATGGTCTTTTGCAGCAGGCGCCTGTTTCATGCACCCGTGTTAACTGCTGTTCATCGGCGATGAAGGCTGAAATTTGCTCGCCAATACCGCATCTGTACGTCCACTACAATGACAGGTTGCATTTTCAGATTAATCAGGTTTTTTGCTTCATCGGACATGTGGTCTTTGGCGTATACGGTGTGAAACGTCTGAATGCAAACACCCTGCAGCAATCGCCGGACGGGTCCAGGCCGGAGGAGGGAGCGTGATGGTGTGGGTAATGTTTTCGTTGCATACTTAGAGTGATCTCGTCATTCTTGAAGCTTCAGTAGATCAACAGAAGTATTCAGCTGTCTTGGGGACCATGTCAATCAATATAAGAAGATCGTTTTACCTCAACAAGAGAGCAGAACAATACCACGTACAGCCCACAGTATACGTGCGTGGTTCTAAGAGCACCAAGATGAGTTTGCAACATTCCCCTGGTCACCAATCTCCCCCGATTTAAACCTAATCGAGGTTCTGTGGGACCATCTCAATCGGCCTGTTCGCGTCATGGATCCTCAACCAAGGAACCCAGGGTTTCTTGCCACGGCTCCACGTCCCAGAACATCCCTGTACCATCCAGAACGTAACTGACTCTCTTCTTTCACGACTCGCAGCGGCCAGTGGTGTGAAAGGGGTTATTTAGGATTTGGAAGGATGGTCACAATAATGGATTGGTATAAGTTTATTAAAAAAATTCTTTGAAGTCTTCAGGCTACCGACTGTTTATAGAGACGGAAGTGGGAGTTGCGGCTTCAAAGAGAAAGTAAACGAGAGACGGAGGAGTGAAGGAGAAGAGTTTTATAGGAAGACAACCTGATAATTGGAACGAAGAGAGAGTGTGAATCACGGCAGTGGGGATGAGGCGAAAGTACAGGAGAAAAGTGTGGAACAATAGAGGACGGAGACAAAATAAGAGCTGTAGTAAAGGACAGAGCGATGCGTCTGTGGATAAGGAGAACGGTCTTGGTCTGACGGGAAGGATGAGAAAAGGAAATGGCGCTGATCTCATGGAAAAGGGAAAGGGAGGTTGACCGCGAAAGCGTGGAAAGACGGATGGGCGTGTAGTCGGAAAGGCAGCGTCACAAGGGGGGAGGACGGCTTTGTAGGAACACATAGTAGACTGATTGATTGATGCGTGTTTCCGTACGCGATAACAGCTGAATGTCATTACTCTCGTAAGTGTAGTGCTGGTTTTACCGGGGAATGTGGCAGTGATATTTCCCTGCTGGATGTTGAGTTCCGGCGCTGTCCTACATGTCTGCTACAGGAGTTTTTCCCTAGGTTTCTCTCTCCAACGGGGCACCGTCCCACGCGGGTCCAGCTCTTAGCTCCTGGCATGTCTGGTAGTGTAGTGCGTACAAGCATAAGTGTGTGTAAAGAGTGGGAGAAGTAAGAGGGTGGGGAAGGCAACATCGCGCGCGTTCTGTGGCCCGCAGGTTAGGGTATTGCTCCTGGTCTTTCGCCTGGTTGTGATTGGAGAAATCACAGAAAACTGCCATTCAGAGGTGCCGGCTGCTCGAATTCTCCTCCAGTCAGCGGCTGAACTCGACCCAGCTACGTAGCTAGTGTCAACTCCTGCAACCGTTGGGACTCGAGCCCTCGGACTTCCCGGTCCGAGGCACTGCAGTGACACCAATTGATGACCTGATCAAACTACGTTGGTGAGGGAACACATAGAAAAATGGAGAGTGCGGTTGGTGGCCGAAGAGCGAGAAGGCGCAGGTACGGGAATACAGAAGGGCGAGGAGACGCAAAACCGGCTTCAAAGGGGCCGGGGAACTGCTGCGCGGGAACACATGGAAATGGGCGAGTGAGGGCGGGGGAGGGGGGACGGAAAAGTGGAGAGTCCCAAGACGGGAGAGACCGCAGGGCGAGATGGAAGGGCTGGGAAGGGAAAGGGCGAGATGTGCGGGCGCGCGGGGGGCGGGGCGCCGCTGCAGTTAATCGCCCTGCGTCGCCCCGCGAATGGCCTGCGCTTTGTGCGTGACGCGACGTGGCGCGGCGCGTAAAAGCGCCGTTTCGCCGCCGCTGCTCTCGCTTTATTACTTTTATAACGGAGTGCTAGCGTGGCGATGAATCTTCAATTATGATATGGCAAGTGAACGCGGACGCGCGCATTATGGGATTGCGGGGATCAGTTTAATTAACGCGCGCTTCGCTGGGCGAGCACCGCCGGGCTCACGCGCGGGAGGTACCACCTCTTCACTTCCCCCCTCCGACGCGAAACACGGCGCGCGCGGTTTTTACCAGGAGGCGGTTGCTTGATCAGCGGATTCGCTGCGTTCCGAAAGGCTTCGGTTTCTCCAATGGCTAGAGTTTTTTTTATTACTTGATTTCTTTTCGTTTCTTGAACTTTATTCCCATTTTCGTCTTTTGCCTTCCTTTGCCTTTCGACACTGGTGTAAATGTATAGTAGACAACGTCATATTTCGAAAAGATGTCTGAACGCATTACCTTTCAAGTGTCTAGCAATAGTGTTTCGAAAATGCACACCCCGCAATTGATGTGTTTAACGTGGTACCCTACTTACCTGGAAGGAATGTTTTAATTTTGTGGGAATTGGATACTTGTTGTTACTATCGTATAAGGTATTAAATATTTTCCATAAATCCGACATGTTTTTTTTATCTTTATACCAGCACAATATCCGAGACTATATTTACATATTATGTCCGTTGCGTTTTCTTAACATCGTTCTTTAAGCCCTTTAGTGGCGTCGATCGGAACTGTGGAGTAATTCTCTTACTCAGTCGCAGTCAGTGCCTTTTATCACTTCGGTGAGGGTCTCGGAGCCGTGAAATTGCCGGTGTTCACAGTCACTCATCCAAGAACCCGAGTTACGTAACCTCCGTGACTTCTCGGCAATTCGGCTAGAGACGCCGGCTGTAAAGAGTTCGTAACATTCGTGAGCTCTTAAAATCAATAAGAGTGACGCTAAAAGCGATTAATACCATGAAACGAGAGTGGTTTGAATTTCAACTGTTGCTTTCGTGTGTGTTGGGGTGCGGGCGCGCAGATCCACCGCCTGCTGGCGGACACGGTGGTGTGGCCGACGTTCAACCGCACGCTGCGCAACCCGGTGGAGCGCGCGCGCCCGCCCGTGCCCTGCGTGCCCCGCGCGCAGCTGGTGGCCATGCGCAAGCGCCTGCGCTGCTTCCTCAAGGGCGACGCCTTCCCCTGCCACTGCTGACCCCCGCCTCCGCCAGCGCACACGCCTGCGCCCGTGCCTGCCACCGGCCAACCAGTACCACTGTACGAGTGATATTCGTTCTATTTAATTAAAATTAGTTCGATTTAATTTAGTTAAATTAATCCCAAACCTCGAATTTGATTTAATAGTGGCCATATAATTGATTGATTACGGTGATTTCGGACGCGTCAACGACGGTCATTAATTCCGTAAGTGTAGTCCATTATGTCCATGTATCTATTATGATGATGATGATAATGATGGTGGGGGCGGTGATCAATTCAATTCAATAATGCCTTGTTTTAATTCACGAGACGCAGGTCACGAGGCCTGCTCTTCTTTCTGACTTCGCAAATTTCGCTTCTCTCCTTTCACCGTCTAGAGGGGAAACAAGGTATCACTCGAGCGACGAAAGAGGAGATTTAAATATCGCTCACAGGTTTCTTTTAGACTTGAGGATCTTTTATTCGCAGTAAATCTACAACATGGGATAGTCGGCTTTATTTCTCTCGGAAGGGAGGCGTAGGAAGGATTTGGAAGTGTAATTTTCGCCCACCCCCGGGCAAGAGATAGCATCTCCTCGGGTGATATCAATTGATGCCCTGAGTCACCTAACCCTGTCTAGCCGTTTGAAAATTGTTAAATGTTGGTAATAGTCATATATTTGTCTCGGTAATGTTTACTCAATATTCTATTCCCTAAACATTTTGATGCACTTTTAAGTCCAAAAACTACCAGTTCGTTATTTTATTTCACTGCAGTGTTAATAATACTTTTTTCTATTTATTATTTACATACTAAAAGAAAGAGAAAAGCATAATATTCGTTACACTTCATCACTAAAAGGCATAAGCTTCTCGTTCAGCTAGTTTAAAGCAATTGGGAAGTTTTTTTTCAAAGTTTGTACTGAGACAGTGTCTTCTACTACAGTAGGCGTCTCTTTGGACTTCTCGCAGGAGCTAGGTATTACTGACAGATTTTTCATTTATGGGAGTGAGAAGAAATGAGAAATTTACCTTCCCCATATGGTAAAATATGTGCATTAATATATAACAAAAATCAATGCACATTCTCCTGAGTTGTATCGAATATGTCATGTGAACTATCACATGACATATTCGATATCACAAGAGTCCGGGTTTGTGTTGCAGGCTCTCCGCCGCCGCCTTCGCCGGCGGTCGTGCGCAGGGTGCCGTGCCCCGCAGCGAGTTGCATTTCCGAAAATAAAGTCTTTGTCCTCTCTCTCCGTGGCCTTTGCATCGCGCAGTAGGCGGAGTAGCGCTCGCACAAGCAAAGCGTTGCGCGCGCCGATTGTCTCTCCCGAGGGAGGGGGAAGGGACGGGGATGCGATCTGAGTTTGCAAGTAGTCAATATCGACTTAGCAAAGGAAGAGGAACCGTGAATAAGTACAGCGCTCCTGGTTGAAACACTTTGTTCTGCTGCTCGCCATGCTTACGGTGACAAAACGAACCGGCTCGTACCGGGTATTGAATAAAACTACACATTTTCGGCAGTTTTGGGGTAGTATTGTAGGTGTGCGGCATTAAAATGTCCTACTCTTTCAGATGTAATTGCACGAATAGAAACGATACGGATTTCAACGGAAATGAGACATACACAATTCTTCTAAACGTTCTTTACAATAACCGAAGACAAAGTTTAAACCAAAAATATTGTACCCATTTTTGAGTAAATTTTGAAAATGTCGATATTTCATATAAAGTACCTCTAAAAATCAAAATATCCCTTTCGAACTCGCAGGGCCTCGAGTTTCTTTAAATCTATCGAGGAACATCAATTCTAACCGCGTTGCGTTCTAGTGAATATTTTTAGTCTCAAATGTAGTATAGTTACCAGCCTTGAGGAAGACCACGACTGGATGGTCTAAACGTCGGCAACACAGCCTTCGACGCGGCGTCACCCGGACAGCTAAGATCACGCACATGACTCTTGCCGCGGAAGCCTACGACTTCATTTATATAACAAATGACCAGTTTTTCGTTTTTAATGTACGAGCGGTAATGTATGTTAAGAATTGACATAATTTCGCGAGACAGTCCAACATATAAGAAGTTATAAAAGAACGAAAAGTTATTAAAGGAAACAATTTGTTTCTCTAGTGACATCGGTTTTTACTAATGATGTTACGGACCATCTTATTCATATTCTTGCTGATAATGTGTTAGAAACAGATTGTAAAACATATTTGGTATGAATATTGTAATTATTTGATATAATCGGAATCAAAATAATGTAATTTGGTAAGAAAAACATACGAGCTCATTACGTACTCTTATATTAATTATCCTCAAAACCATTGCGCCTGGTAAAAGAGTTAATCCGACGATAGTCTGAAAAGGAGAAAATTTCTGCAGAGTTGCCAAAACCCTCCCTTAAATTGCAGCAGAACTACTTTTTTATGTCTTTTTATGTTACAAGTTTCGTGTTGAAAAAGAGGATTGTTTTCGGGGTAGTATAATCGAGTTCAGTGTTCCAGAAAAAAATGTTACAACTTCCGGACCACAACAAAAAGTTCGAAGGGCGGAGCGGAAATGTGTCCGTTGCTGCCGCGTCGTACTTTAACTTCAGTTTCCCCACTGGCGTACGGTGAGCAGTGACGGGTATCCACAGAGGATGAAATGGATCCTCATCACTTACAGGGCGGCGCCGTCTCATTTCTTTTTCCTGTGGCTCTCCTCTCTTCTGTCATCCGCTTACTATCAGTGGTGTCGGAGTTCTTTTCTTTTTTATCCTGAGAGATGTGTGATCCGGGGATGGGTGAATCAACCCGTCCTCTCCGGCTCTCAGGATGAGAAGGGGGGTGGGAAGAGCGTGGCGCGAAGTTTTAATCCTACAACTACCGTCGGAGTATGTAGGTTACCCCAACGCACATGTATATAATTTTTATTGTTCTATAATTTACCTATAATTTCGATTTCCTGAATAGTTACTTCTGAGATAATAAGGTTAAAAGAGTTTGTGGAAAGAACAATTTTTTGGGCATTTATTCGTATTAGAGCTTGGGCAGTACTTAATATTCTTGGTGGCGTGTGGTCGTAGTGTGATTAGAGAACCTGAACTACCGGAGTTTTTGAGGGTGGTGTGGTGAACTCGTCTTCGAATTTGCACTATTGTGTGTGTTAAAATCGCCAAAACTGATCCAGTAACACAATGGATTTACTAAATCAATATTGAAATTTAGTACACAAAGAGTCCAAAAACCTTGGAAATGTAATTACTGCTCCAGCATCTTCACAAAATTAACAATAGGAAACAGTAGAAACGACCAATCAGAGCTTTTGCTTTTACGTGTTACATTAATCAGTCGGCTTTGACTCGTCTGTTAAACTAAAGTTGAAAATCAGACACTGCCACGGAATGACCTTATACTTCAATTTGTTTAAAGTGGCCGATGACGTTTTGGCCATTGTTACACCTACTGATTTGTAAAAGGAATCTTTTTAATTAATGCGCCACCGTCCTGAACGAGGCTCGTGGTTCTCAGAAATGTGCTTACCGCTGTTAAAAATATTCATTTTATATGCCAGAGGATGTAACAATGACCTAATGTCAACGGCCACTTTAAAAAATCGAAATATTGGATTTCGTCCTTATTTAACCGGCTGAGGTTACTTCAGAGCCAGAAGAGTCGCTGTCTTTTCAGCACTCTGACATAGTGGTCCTAGGTTCGAGTCCAGACGGTTGCAATATTTTTTATTCGCTAGATAGGTAGATCGAATTCAGCCGTTGTCGGTAGGAGAATTCTAGCGGACGGCTTCTCGGTAGATTTCCATGTTTTTTTTTCATCAATACTGTATAAATGCCGAAGAAGCGCCGTAATAAACGGGCAATGCACCGCGCGCGATCTTTCGTCTTCATTCTTGTCCTGACTTATCACCTTACACACACTTATATTCAATATACGACCATCCATGTCGGGTGCTTAGAGTCCCGGTTGTGATGCTTCCCTTGATACCTTGATGGGGAAGTATCTAGCTGATATATAGGTCTTCCCTGCATCTCACCATCCAACGGAGGGATAACACCGCATTCGAAATAATCCCGTGATAATGCATTCACTACACTAATGGGATTAACGCTCTCATGCATAGTGGACGGCTATTTGTTTTATAATTGGGGTCAGGTCACTCGTTGTAATCAAGAAATCTATACTAAAAGAAAAATATAATATCTTTTATCCTATGTTATTGTGAAGTGTTATGTATCATACTAAAATCATAAATTACATTTTTGCCCCACGAAAATTAATCAATTTGTTGCACTTTTAAAGGAAATTATTTTTGAAGTTTAGTTTGAAGTTCTGTCGTAAAAATAAATTTGGATGTTCACATGAAACTTCAGATCAATTGGAAAAATAACTCGGTTGAATTCAGAGGCCGGAAATATTAATTAGTAATACTTCCAAAATGTTTAATCTAGTAATTCAGTTATAATGATGCATGTCGAAATGTAATTCACATCTGTGCTCTGCGCGAAATTCTAAATTCGCTTGTGTTACAGAAAAAATATTAAATCAAAATTATCTTTTCATAACATGAACACATGTGATTCTTTCTATAATTATCCTGAAATATACATTTAATCGTTATGAATTACTCAAAGTACATGTAGTTAACGTCATTGTATTTTATTTGTTATTTAACCATTATTTTATATAAAAACATTCACAATTTTTCATTGAAAGCATTCGAAAGACATTCGATATATCGACATTTATCGTTTCGATAATCTGTTTATGACCAGTGTATACTTTTGTGATTTAAAATGTACTGTTCTCGTCACTTGCCAATCAATACTCGGTCAATGTTTAGGCAGTGAGAAGAGATGTTATAAGCAAGGAAAGGAAGTAGCATTTTACGATCTTTTACTTCGCCTTTTCTGAAAAGCTTTTGGAGCGCTTTTTTAAAGATTGCTTTTAAACAATAACCTTACGGTTTCTGAGTAAAAATCAGTGCATAAAAATTTCAAACGATGGAGCTTGTTTTAAGTTAGGAATTTAATGGAACCTTGGCAAAGTGTCTAACATTGTCCGGGGTGTTGTATTCTTTTTGGTAGTGTGTGTGTGTGTGTGTGTGTGTGTGTGTGTGTGTGTGTGTGTGTGTGTGCAAGCTCTACGCTCGGTGAGTTTGCGGTAAATTTGCAAGGAAGGTCCGGAGGGAGGGAGGGAGGGAGGACTGAGGGCGGAACATGCTCGTTAGGCCGCCGTCGCGCCAACTTTTAATATTTCCTCCTGCCTTGGCCCTGGCCCTGGCTCGAGGCGGGAGGGGCGGCGGCGGCGGCGGCGGGGGCGGCGGCGGCGCGGACTCCACGTGTCGTCCGCGCCACTCACCCCCGCGCGTGTCTTGCCAACATACACAGCACAGACACGCAATTAACTTCATTCAGGGAGGTAATCTCAAACACTTGGGATGGGAATGTCCGATACTTTTCGTACTGTTTCACAGCTGTATCTCGGCAAAAGTAGCAAAACGAAAATTACAGAAACACATCCCGAAAATAGTGCAATTGCAGGAATTGCAAAACATTCCTGGCGATGAATGACAAGTATTTTAAATTCAAATGTAGAATTTAAATGTAGATAAATGACACGTACTTCTCTTCAATTTATTCAACTTTAGTATATTTAGTACGTACACAAATGTGTAGAAATGATTGTATGTTTCAAAGGTGGAATTAATCTATGAAATTTACCTTCATGACGTGTCTCTCGCTAATGAACAAAATTATCCCTCCTCCGCATTACGGAGTCTTCGACTGGTTGTAGAAGCTGGATTTTCCATCTCACAAAAGCTAATGAGAACTTCTTATGTTGCTTCACACGACGACCGACCTTTGGGAGAAAGAACTTAATTTACGAACATTTTTAATCTCTCTTCCAAATTGGAGTTACAATCTATTTTTGTAATTTCATAATGCAAAAGAGATATCCCTCATCTTACGCTAACAAAACACCTCATCTCAGGTTGCATTACTAGTAGTATTTTTCTCTTCCATCTTTACTCCACTTCTTAACCAAAAGAATCGTAATGAGAAATTTGGAAACGCTATATAAGGAGATTACTTTAAGATATGACTGCTTTGACAGCCACTGCTTGGTTTTGCAGGCATCAGAATTAGAGTCCGGAAAAATATATACTATTGAACGCCAAAATATGTACATAAATATGTTATTAAAACAGTAGAAATATGTAAAAAATATAAAATCGGATATAATATGTAGTATTGAACTATACTAACTATAAAAGACATTTACACGATTCAAAATTACATTTATAAAAAATTTCCTAAACAATCTTTTAAAAATAAGACAACTTTTTATAAAATTCCTTAAAAGAGCACAAGTTGATGCACACTTAACACCATACAACTTTCCCGTTCGTAGTAAATATTTCACTTATTGCTATCCAGGATCGTAGTTTAGTAGCAAAACAAGACGTAGTAGAGCCCATCGCACAAACTGGCTTTACAAGTATCTTCGACCAGGAAACAATCATTCCAGCATGCAGCATTTTCATCGAATTTGCCGAATATTCATCATATACACGTCGGCGATCACCAAAGTTTCTCGGGAAAAAAAGGTTAAAAGTAACAAAACCCGGCGTTAGTGATACTTTTCACATCTAAAGGTGAAAATGATGTCAGTCGCTGATGCGCACTTCCCGCCACTGTGATAACTGAATCAGGCGCTCATCGGACCTCGTCTTCGAATAGCGAACTTAGAGCAAACAGCCCTCTGTAATATTGTATGAACAATATGATTTTCATTAAAAATACTTATTTAAAAAAATACTTGTCATAGAAAATCTGTAAGAAAATTGATGTAATAAAAAATGTGGAAATAGCAAAATATGTAAAACATTGATGTAATAAAACGAATTGTGAAAATAGCAAAATATGTAAAAGATGTAATATAGTGCTAAATATGTAAAAATATGTAACGAAAAATATTGGCTTGTATTAGGACGACGTCGTTTCGCCAATATTATAATTTTGTGAACTGTAAGTGGAAACACAAAAAATGTGTACGTATATAAAAGTCCGGTGCATAATCATAACTACAGGTTATGTACGTGCACTCAATTCGTCAATACGTTCGTGTACAGTTAGCTCATTTGTAAATGGATTCATCACTGTTACTTGCGATGTCATTGCCCTGCTTGATGTTCATTTGTTTCCCAACCTGTCAAAGTGATCCCTTCTTGGAGTCATTCTGTATTATTGAGGTTGATGAAGACATGATCAATGATTGTGTGGGCGTCCTTGCAACATTCGCAGACGTCACTGCCTCCTAGAAGGGATACCGCCGGTCAGGGAAGAGAGGGGGGGGCTCTGGAAGGGGCGGCGGTCGATGCAGGAGGCGCTGTCGTGCGCCTCCGCCCCCGCTTCCGCCGCCGCCGCCGCCGCCGCCGCCGCCGCCGCTGTATAACGGGAGCGGAGCCGCTAAATAAGACATTGATTTAGGGCAGTGCCGTCCAAAGGCCCGGGCCACTCGCGGCCCTCTCGCCTCAGTTCTATCTGAAGGTCTTCACAAATATTGAGTTAGACATACAGTCATGAATGTTTGTGTGCCTTGAATACATTGAAATAGACGTCTTTAAAATAAAGAAACTGCACTTCGATTGAAAGTATTGGGTACGTACAATAATCCTACGCCATATTTGTGCAAAAAATTAGGCGGTCCGTCTATCCGACCATCGAACTTCCTGTTTGTATTACTGTAAATTGTATTAAATTTCGATCAGATTTGGTTCATTACCATAAATTCTTACAGATATAATAAAGGGCTGCGTACATAATTTGTTCAGAAAAATCTTATGTTAGCCGTTTGCGAAGGTGGCTGTATAATTAAGAATTTGGGAAAATAGAAAATAACATAAACAAGTGTCATTTCCAATGGAGTTAAATATACTTATCGTTTGAATTTCACTCATAATTACAAAATATAACAAGTCTTTTTGCACGTATGCGCTGAAACAACAAGTTTGCAAACAAGTAAATTCCGCAATTTTGACCTTATTTTATTACTCTGTCATGTTTATTGTATGAAACACAAGGGAATCACAATGCGAGATATTCAACTCTCGATGTCTCTGTTCTCAATAATACGAAATACCTGTCTGCGTTCCGACGCAAGCGATCAACATTACAACAATCCACAGGTCTTTTGCCTTTTATAATCTAACTCTGTTCTGGCTAAAATTATCAATAGTCGTGATCGCCCAATGCTGCTTAACCTACAAAATATCTGCTAGTGCTTAAAAGAGGGAATATTTCTACTTAAGAGAAAAGCAATGACTTCCTAGATGAAGTAGCCTAACAAACGGGCCACGGAACGCACTAAGTATTTCTTTTTCGTTGCCCTGACTTCATCCCCCACATTAACAGACACCGCTAAGCATTACACGACCACATATGTCGGGAGCTTAGATCTGGTATTGGCTGGGGCTCCCGCGAGGCTGGTGAGGAGATACCTGGACGGGGAAATCCCGCCAATCAATATGTAGGTCGGCGCCAGATCCGTTCATCCAGCTGGGGGAAGAACTCATATGTTAAACCTCACATGATAAAACATGCACTACACATAGGGATTATATAACATAGTAGTTGACACAAAACAATAATTCAACCAAACGTTGGTTACATGAGCAATTTTCTTCTAAAAATCCTTTGGATCTTAGCTGCATTGATTGCTTAGATTGATAGCGTTATAAATACAAATAATGTTACAATTGACAGCAGAAGCAAGCACATGCAATTCAATTGTAGCTGTAAGTCACATAGTAAATAAGCATAAATGATACAATACAATAAATACAATAACATAGTAGTCGTTTGTGAGTTAGTGAAGTGGGTAGTTAGGTTAGGTAAGGCCCTGGAGATTATGAAAACGGTAAACTTATTTATGAAAAATCATTAGTAATTGAATTTAAAATGTGTACGTGGATTAAAATGTGCGATTAATTTATCAGTGCTAAGTACTGGTATCAGTTCATGCGCCACCTTAACCTTTACCCGTACTTTTCAATTTTGAAGTTTAGGGTGCTAGTCTGCAAAAGCAATTATTTCGGTGGAAGGAAAGTTAATAAGATTGGTTTTCCATAAACTTCGAAAGAAAGCTGTGAGTGTCTTTCATTATTGGTATTCATTATGGTGACGTCGCAGCGAGCATAAACATTTTAAAATTGCATTTCACCACTGTTATGTAAAATGAGATTACGGATATTGGCTAGTTGAGCCCATAAAATGACCTTGTCCGATGCATAATGTTGGGAAGTAAATGATCTTCAAGAAGAAGAAATATGCATGTACTAGTAAATATGTCATAAAAAATAAAAATGCCACAAAACGATTTAAATATACTTAGACAATAAAATATTTTTCCTGTATATCATTAACAAATACAAAAAATGGAAAACGTAAAATTTGTTAACTTGGAGAGCAATTTCTAAGATAATTTGATTAGTTTTAGCGAAATGAAAACTAGTTTTGTGTAGTTTTACTATCTTTTCTGCATCCTTGCTTTGAATTCGCGAATTTGAAGGTCTTCATGGTCTTCGACTTCGAGAGCAAGAACGCGATCATTCATTAACTAAGTTTCAAAAGTATTGGGAGCACCGTTATAAAATTCAGAAACTGAACACCTCTTAAGGGGAAAGAAGTGAGGACGGAGGATAATTTTATCCACAATTCCAACAGGCACATTTACATAGAATTGCTCTTGAGCAACACTATGTAGAAAATGCGAATTTCCTCGACCCTCACATGCAAATTATGCACATTAATTGTGCCAGTTCTTTTAAAACATGCTTCACCTGCCCAAAGAACAAAATTCCTGGTTTTCTTTACATTTGCGAAGGACATGCCTCCAGAATTGAAAACGGCGTTATAAGTCTACTGCGTAAAGCCTGCCCCCGCTGTAAATGGAAAAGTCGAAATTTCTCCGCATGCATTGTTCGCCAGACAAGTGACTGTGATGCTTTGTCCATGCACAATTTTTGCTTTGTGCTCGCTTCTGGGGCTTCTCCGAGAGTAGTATTAGCAATTTAGTTTTCCAAAGAAGTGGCGAGCCTCCTAACTCGAGGTGAAGCTGCCCGCTCACTTATGGTACACGAGCATAAGCGCATAGTCCAAATTTTAACGTTAATTATTTACAAAACTAAACGACCAAGAGTATCCAATTTTGGCAAATTCATTCTTATGGTATTATTACATTACATATGGTATATGGTCCCTGCGAATTAGCAACGAAGACTGAATCCCCGTGTATTCTAACTACAGATGAAACAATGAAAGTGAAAGCAGAAAGGCAAAGTGTTTGTGTAATAATTCCGGCGCTAGTGACAGGCGACTGTCAGTCGTGTAATGTGTCAACCGTCAGAGCGTCACAGTTCCGTCATCCACTTCTCCTTTGAGAAAATAAAGGTCTTCATGGATACAACAAATATAATCAATTTATTTCCAAGACTACTGTCTTGCAGGACACTAATTACTTTACCACATGGAAATTATGACTGCCAAAGAATCTAGCATACCGTTCATACATTTGCGTAAATTCCATAGATCTGAGAATCTTTCGAAATACACTCCACGACCTTGCAAAGCATTCTGCTAGTTTATTTAGGATCTTCAATCTTTATACTCCGTCGCTAGGAAAAGACAACTGGCGACCGTAACGCGCTACGTTGCAGTCGAATGGCGCCGGATGTCAGGCCGGGCCTCTCAACCCTGCTCTGGAACTGAGGACGAAATTGAGTGCAAGTATAGGTGTTCTAGTGACGCCCGGTACTGGTTTGCGTAATGTTTACTGACACTGGACGGGAAAGATACGGTGCATTTGTCGGAAATACATATATAAGTCGGGATTCGATTATTTATAATGACCAGAGGAGCAATTTTGTGTATGTTTATGTGTTTGTATGTGTGTATGTTTGTCTATTTATATATCTATTTGCCTGATGAGTCTATTTTTGTCTAATTATCTGCATATGTGTGGGTAGGGACTTAGGGCATAGGGTATAGTGTCCAGCCGACTTGATGTTTTCTTATAAATAATTTTTCCTGTATTTTTTAAGTTTTGGCTTATATTTCATTTTTGTAATGTTAACAATTTATATAGTGTTTGACTTTGTTTAAAATAAAAAAATAGTTAGAATTACATGTTTTAATGCCAATTATTACCTTCTCCCCAGGGGAGGGCTTGATGCTTTCTTCCTGCCCTTCAAGTGCGTCACTGATAATGACTATACCACTCATGAAATGAATACTAATAGTGTTTAACAATACTTCTTGAATGTGACCCATTCAAGGCAGTATTTTAAAATATAGAATCGCTTTTTAGGTCAAATTTTAAAATTATTTCTTTTTACTGCCAATCATACGCTGCAATACATCAATCATTGGAACCATAGCGCATTAGAATTAAGAGTTACTTTAATATAATAAATGTTTGGCGAATTTAGGATATTTTATGGAGGTATTTGTATTTGGGAAGAGCCTTATTAAATAGGTACCACTCGGGTATTGGAAATTTGTATTGCATGAGTGGAATTACCTGTGACGGGATGCGCAGAAATGAACCGTGGCTGCGTAAACTTCGGACGTCAGCTCTGTCTTTTCCACCGGGCGGGTGTATTTGAATCCCTACATTGCACACGCACACGACTCAATAACATTGTCAGCTGTCTGATTTTTAGTTCCAGCAAGACGGTGAGTGTAAGGATAGGCAATTGAAAGGCCCCGGTGGCGGGATGGGCCGGCGTTGGGCAGCCTTGATACAGACGTCGCCTGCCGCGGAGTTGTAAAGCAGCTCGTCGCCCCCTCCCCCTCCTCACGGCCGCCTCCCGCAGGCGCACGCCGCGCCACCGTCGTTTGTAGCGGGCAATTCGCGGGCATCCGCCCCGCACCGCGAACGGAGGTGTTGGCCGCCATATCTCAGGCTATTTTCGCCCGCACGAGCGATCGCCTCGCTTCGATACTGACACCGCCCATGCGCCTCTGCCACAGCGCAGTCGCGCCACGGAGCACAATCCGCCTCTGCGTTTTAATGCGAATGCGTACAGAATGCCATAGCAAATTCTTGGAATTTGGTGAATTGAAAAATTTGCGAATGCAGACTATTCTATAATGTTAATTATTTAATTCTCTTAAATTCTAGAAAAACATTGAGATAGGAAGTCACCTTTTCCAACGGGCTCAAAAATAATTACTTCTTACTTTCTATCTTTGGACGTGAAACCGCATCAGTGTTATAGACTCAATGGATTTTATACTTACGGACGTCGCAAAACCAGCGCTGGAATTATTTAATGAGTAGTGATAAAAAGAGACAATTTTATATACTAGACATACATACATACAAATACATACATACATACATACATACACATACAATACATACATAACTTCATTTTCGTATAAATTGTAGCTCATACTAATGCTGTGCAGTACAGATTGCATATCTCCTAGAGTCATTCCTATACATATCGATCAATACATTCTTCTCGTTATCGGATTAATTTCGAAATACCTGATGTATTTGTCGGATTGTGTATGAACACCTATGGATCACAGTGCGAGATAGGGAATAAACATCGATTGCGATGTTTTATAACATAGTTGTTCTATAAATCATTCATTATGATCATATGTTGCGGACGATGTTTTTTACATTGATGATTTCATGTTAGATTTTACGCTGATCGTATTGTTTCATGTGAAAAGTCCACCATAAAAACTTCCTATTACAATTCCAATATCTGTGAATAAATATCTTGAGTCCATGTGAAAAAATAAATAAAATAGTTTTCGTCTATAAAGAAACCTGTAAAATTTGTTTTTAAATTTTGAAAGCGATGATCATTCTCTTAATGCCTCGAGATCTTTTGACTTCGTTTCACAGTTAAATGTCAATTAAAAATTAATAAACAGATAACATTTCAAAGAAATCCCGCGTCTCCAAATGAATTTTTAATCGTTATAAATCGTTTAAATACATCGATGTTTAATAATATCGATATTTTGGGCTGACGATTTATTAAGGAGCGATGCTCTAATTTTGAGCAACGATGTTTGGAACATCTCGATGTTTCTTGGCGTATGTCGCATCCCTGTGCGAGCCCAGCCCCGCGGCTGCTCCAAGTGCCGCCCGTGTCTCTCCTCGCCGCTCGCACGCGTCAGGCGGTGGCTGGGGGGGGGGGTCGGCGGGTCACGTGGGGGGAGGGGGGCCTCCCCGAGCCCTGCGGACGCGCGCGGCCCCAGCGGCCCAGCGGGTGACAGCGGATGCGCTCGTCGCTCTTTTTGCTGCGCGCGGCGCGGGAGGCATCCCAGGTGGCCGCGCCGGAATTAAGCAGCAGAGCCACCACGCCCCCTCGCCCCCTCACCCGCCATCCGCTCCCACGGGCGCTGACGGGCGCGGGGAAAAAGACCTCCCTCGCGCCGGCCACCCCCGCCGACCGCGATCCCTCACGCGCCCTCCACACACGTACAGCCCGAGCTCTAGCAATTAGAGGCAAGAAACGGTCTTGACGTGCTTTCCGACCTTTTTATAATAGCTTTTAAGTGCTTTTTTTTATCAATGCGCCAGTGGATTGTCCATTCAAGAGTTACACGTGTTAGGATTTTTTTTTCAGCCGTACTCGCTAACTCTCCACAATCCAAAACGATGTATCTTCAAGCTTACGTTGACCACTAACATACATAATGATTGTCGCTTGAAAAATGGCACTTATACACGGATGCACACACTGACTCGTGAAAGTCAGACACGCACGCAGACATGGATTTACATTTTAACTTATCACCTTTTTGGTGAATGTAAGAATAAATTAACCCTCTAACTTACTCAACCTGAATAATTACATCTCTCAATAGGAAGAGTCTGTTACGTCTCAATCGTCAGACAATCATAGATAAGTATATCACTTCCTCTTATGATATTGACTGGTTGATTCGGAATTTTGGGCGCATCATCTTCTAGGGCCCTCAATCTAGTCTCTACACATCACGAAGTATTTTGCTAGTTTATACAGGGTCTTCTAACATTTTACCCCGATGTTAGATGTAGACAAATTGAATTGAATTGAATTGAATTAATGCCTCATTTTACGTGGCGAGACTCGGGCCATGAGGCCTTCTCTTCTGTCTGACCACGGAAATTTCGCTACGCTCCTTTCACCAACTAGCAGAGAAAGGAGGTGTTTTTTGGGCGAGAAACAGGCGATTTCAATTTAGCTCACAGACGTCATTTAGGCTTGAGGATCTTTTACAAGCAAGTAAATCTACTGACATGGTACAGCCGGCTTTACTTCCCCTCCGAAGGAAGGCGTACGAAGAATTTTTCGCCCTTAAAAATTAACGGCTTCGATCGGGTTTGAACCGGCCAACTTGGGTACAACAGTCCGACTACCCTTTACACCATCGCCGCGCGCAATGACAATAATAACCCGCTACGTAACAGCAGTAGTCACGTTGGAACAGAAAAGCACAACTATATTGCACTGTATGGAAAAAACAAAACCTCAAAAATATTGTTTCATGTTGTTCAGCATTTATTGTTACAGATGAAAGAAATGAGAAGATTACAAGTATTGAAACAAAATGTAAACACACTCCCCTGTACACATGAACTTGTTTCTGAAAATGTTGTTGAAATATTTTATAAGTAAGAACTTGACATGTATGAACTACCCAGATATTATAGAAGTATACAGTTGGAAATCCAGCCATACCACTCAAAACTCGCAGTTGATTTTACTTAGTGTGTCAGACCGTCGCTCAATATCGAGTTTATACACACTCACTTCCGAAAGCATTCATCTTCGAACTTCGAAACCTCGCTATCTTCGCCTCGCTAGCCCGCAATCTCCCATTCCACGCGAACCGACCGCTTTCAATAGATCATTTGCATTTCGGACCTCAAAACGAAGGTATGCCAACTATTGTAGTTGATCTTAAATTACATTAAGACATTCATTCTATTAATTTAAAATATTATGAACTTTTAGTGTATATATTACAAATTATAGTAAACATTTATTATATGTTTATAAGAGTAAGTGATCATGTATCCAGGACTCGCTACCTTTCATTTTTTTTTAAATCACGAAATTTGGTTTAGTAGAAAGCTTAAACTTATTTCAAAACTAAAACTTTAGTCCTGCTTTTAGAGATGATTCAGTGAGGATATTAAAAACTTGATAATCAGTGTTGGAAGAAAATATTGAACTGATAGTATTAGCAACGATTTTTTCTGAAATGTTATTGGCGTCATTTGTGTGAATAGTGGCATTCATTCATTTTAAATATGCATTACATACTGCATTTTCATCAATAATTTATTGAAAAGAAAAGTTTATATATTTCTTAAAATATTTCGGTTGTTTCCAGCATATTTGGGGACAAAAAATTCTCCTGATGGTTGTCATTAGGATGATTTTGAAAAGCCAGTCGATTCTAACAGTCCGATATTTATATCCGCTTAAATCTCGCATAAAATCATAGAATTTACATAACAATCAGAAAACGATTTTGCGTGCCGACGTTGCGTTAACTTTCCTCTCTGCGGCCACATTTGCAGGGGAAGTGACCCCGGAGCTTACTTGATATCCTCCGCGCGGATACGAAACAATCGGCGCATGTGTGGGAAGTGATTCATGGGCGCCGAATGCAAATTCGCCATTGGAGCGAGAAGCAGGGAAAGGGGAAGTGGCAGAGGCCGTGAAAAGAGGCTCTGAGCTGCTTTATTCACCGCAAATTCCCCCGGAGCGAACGCGCGGGTTGCTGCCGTGGCCCGCGGTGGGACGGCAGCCACTGGTCGAGGTGCCCCAACGACACCATTCCTCGTCCGCGCTGTAAATGTCTTGTTGAAGTTGGTAACTGTTAGATGTAGCCGCGCCGCCGCCGCCGCCGTCGCGCGTGGTGACTTGCGACCTCCGAATGGCTGTTGCGGCGGCGGCGCGTGAGCGCAGTGGCCTGGAAGCGCCGCACTCGCTCGGCAGTGGGCGGGGGCGGGGGAGGAAG
>BOPP01000037.1:1023258-1037202 GCA_017312745.1 Gryllus bimaculatus
TATATATATATATATATATATATATATATATATAGTATACAGTGATCGTGGCGGGGTACAATACCAGGTTTGGGGCCAAATGTAGAAGTGAAGAAATGTAGAAACTCTCGCCCGAAGGTCACGGGAACTGCTGGCTTGGTGACCGCTACATGCGGCGGCCTACCTGCGGCGACTCCCGGGCGATAGAAGCAAGGATTGCAGTCTCGGAAGCTCCACGGACGCAATCCCGCACAGATTTGAAAGCTCGAATCAGGGCGGGCTTATTTCATGGTTGCTTGGCTAGGGAAACGCAAAGAGGCTTACCTGGTTGTGAAATGGCATCATGGAGTTCAAGTACATTTATTAACAATGCGCTTGGCGCGTGGACACCGCAGTTACATTGGTTGAGTTGCCGTTGCGAAGTTGCGCGTTGGGAAGAAGGCGTTGCAATGTGTCAACGCCCTTCGTCAGCTGGAAAGGTTTCGTTGGGCGTCGCCGGTAGGCCTGTGGTGATCCCCGCCGCACCGAAGCCACGCGCACGCGCCGCTTATTTACAGTGGTGCGGTGCCACGAGCAACCGGAGTGAGAGGATTCGGTTCCACTGCCACAGTTCCATTCCCGGCGCGTTTTGGGACGCACACGTCTGACTTGTCGTACTTGCCTTTGGTGTCGTCCGTGTCTTTCTCTCCCAAGCATGACCTCCTCCACTGGCTCGCCGAGAGTGTCTCCCAAACGAGTCCGCGTCCACTAGCTCCCCGTACGCTTCTGTCCTTTCGTCTCCGGATTCATCTCTGCACACGTCTCCCCATCTCGTCACGTGTTCAGTCTAGTCTGTCTGATTGGGTCTGTGTCGAGCGAAGTCTTCAGGATTTGTCCATTTGGTCACGTGCACGGTGAATCCCGTATTTTTATAAGTGTCAGCTTGCGTGGTTCCCCTGTCGGTATTTCTTGTCATGTAAGGAGAATCCCGGAGAAGTTTGCAGTCCGTCTCAGACGGGAAAGTCCCTTCCCTTATACAGTCTGTGTCAGAGTCGGTACATCCTCTTGGCGTGGCGTCTGCTGTCTTGTGCGAATGCCCTGCTTGAGTGTTTTGACACGATATGTATAATCGCCTAGTGCCTGAATCTCTCAAACGATTTTCTCCGAAATGGATATTCGCCGATCGAGCTAAACTAACTCACGACACTGCGAGTTAGAAACGAGTACTTCGATTGTCTGAGGTACTTTACACGAAGGTTCAACATTTCAAAAGTTCTGTCAGAAATGGCTGACGATTTTTTTTATAACAGTTTGTTGTTGGATAGAGTAAAGTACGCTTAAAATGGCCCACACATAATTTTGATTGAACTCTGCATTTTTTAACATTGCATAGGTTTGAAGAATTGCAAGTATTAATGTGCATGTTTTTGGCGAAGAGAGTTATGTTTATTTTTGCGCAAGGGCGAGGAGGAGTGTCAGCCTTTTTTGACAAATAACACTGGTCGTCAGCGATTTTGTTAAATGGCTAACTGTAGCTGTTTTTTATGTATTTTGCTACACGAAAGCCGTATACAACCATAAACGTTGCCCAACGGGCTCAGCTTTTGTGTAATCGCACATGTACTAAAACTAATATATTTTGCAGAAACCTACCTGTCGTTTGTACATAAATTCTAATTGCTTGCATGTTTATTAAAAGGAACTAGTTGTCAACAATGCATTATATGTATACTGAATTCCACTAAAGATATGAAATAGATTCCAGACCTGCCAAATCAATTGAGCAACTTCGAAAATAGAGAAATGAAGTGCGGTGATTCACAGAAACGACCCGCCAACTTGGCGTGACACATTAGTTGCGCCCTGAGTGTCAAGTAAGAAAGTTGGAATTACTGTGTAGTGCACGACTCATCTTCGCGTTCCGTTCGACTGTTATATATTTACGAACTGATTCCTTGCAAAGTTGTGACAGTATGTCCAAACAATTTTTGTCATGCGTATGGTGAGGCAATTTTAATGAGCCAAAGGCGGAATATTACTCACTTGAAAACAGACATACGAATTGTATTTCGGGTGTCGTAATCAGTACAAATCGTGGGCCCCTCATATTTGCTGTGCGTCTTATGTAATATTTCTTAGTGGTTGGCTTGACGTAAATTCCCGACGTACACCATTTACAATTCCCATGAACCATAGGACCATTCCACGGACTGATATTTCTTCATTACCGAAAAGAACGACAGTCAAGACCCAGATTTCGACGGAACATCTCCGAATAGAATCGGTCAGTGAGAGCTCAGTAATATTGATCGTGATATAAACTGGTTCAAAATTAGGCAGAATTGTTAGCGTCCCTACTTAAGGATTGGAGCCTTCTTCAGAAGAAAACAACTACTGTGCATCGCCGACGGAACAAGTCCTCCGATGGCTGCTCTCCGAAGAAAGCAATAAAGTGAATTGTACTCATGTTGATTATTAGACTTCTTTCCCGAAGAGTTCCGCTGAGAGCTACGAACACAAACGATTCCACCGAGCAACAATGGAAAAACGTCATCAGGGAAAATGGAATTGAAGTATGTTTTCAGACTATTGCTGAACATTAAAAAGAGATGTTTTTCAAGTGAAATATAGTAATCAATCTTTCAAACGTAGGTTTTGTTTGTGATAATTGTATGTAAGTGAAGTATGTAAAATCAATCACTTTACAACAGTATGGAATTTTTAATCGCCTATTACAAAGAATCCTTCCCCGTTACAAATAAATGCTCTGCAAATTTAAAATCAGAGTAGCATTTTACTCAAGAAATAGCTATTCTATTCGATTTAACAGACAAAAAGGTAAATTGTGTTGACCAGTGTAATCAGTGAAATTTGCCTTACATTGTCCTTATGAAAGAATGTCATGTCATGATAACAAATAAACTTTTATAGATTGTATCAATCTATAAATCAATTGTAATCAATGGTGCAATATTGTTACGTACTGCGTAAGCATGTCGGAAGATTTCAATTTTTTTAACATTTTGGTAGTGATTGTGCTAAATGCATTCTATAAGACGACATAAATGCCATATTGCTCAATTCTTGTTTTTTTTTTAAAGTTCAAAAATTTAATTTTTTTGATGTGTCTCTTTCATTGTTAATATTTAAATTCGCAGCAATTTCTTACATTACAGTGTTTACGAGTACATCTGCTTTAAATAATGTGAGATAGAGTTTCCCGAAAACTAGTTTTCTGTGAAAATAAGTTCAAAGTTCGAATTTACAGAAGCGCTTAAATACCATTTTCTTAAAAACGCCTCCCATTTTTTTAATGATAATTGCCATTTGGGACTATTTTTTACTGCTCTTCAATATTTTTGTACATAAAGTAAGAATTGGATTCTACTATTAGGAAGCCGAAAAATTAAGAAAATTTCAAAAAGAAAGTACTTTGGGCGGCGATAGATGGCAGCTGACAAGAGTATGTGGCAAGTCCGAACAACTAGTCGTGACCAATGGAAATAGACAACTAATACAAGTTAAGTCTGTGCCATTCTCTAGCCCTAATAGTTGTTTTTTTTTTAATTTTCGGTTTTAATTGGCAATGGTGTAAATTAAAAAGTCGTGGACAACGTATCGATATTGTTTTATGGAAAAGGAAGTAGAATGACGTAGCCAGCTGGTTAGACAGTGGGAGAGGCCAGGGAGACGACATTTAGTGATGAGGCGAGTGCTATCCGAAGGTGGTGGTGTTAAAGAAACACGGTGGCCATGAAGTACATGAAACCCGAAGCGGGAATGTGTGGGAAGAATGTGTTGGTATAATGTAGATAGGTACAAGATATGTAAATCCGAAGCAAAAAGATGAGTCTATAAGTATGCAAAATTGTGATATTTTCTCGTATGAGACGAGTGAAAAAATTAATTGTAGTTAGTGAATAACAAAAGAAGCATGTTTGTTGTAGCTTTGATGATGGCAGAATAAAATTCGAAACTTTGGCAGTTTAAATCACTGATCTTCTGTTGACCTAAACTCAAGAAAAATTCTTTGCAATTCATTAATGATCTCAAGACATTAAGCACGTGTGAATATTTATAAAGTGAAACAATTACTCATTTCGCTCTGAATATATTTGACACTTCGTTTAAAATAGGTTGGATGGGGTATCCGGAAAACGGATTATATTGTACAGGAATAATGTAAGTGATGATTTTACAACAAAAATGCTACAGGTTAAGAGGTACAATACGATTGTAATACGATTACGCGAATGGCAATCCGTGAGATGAATTAAAACGCAAACGAGAGTGGGAGTGAGGGGTTGATAATCATAACCAGATTGCAATGTACCTTGACACAGAGGTGACATTGTGTGAATATTGACGATATCTCTTGTCATAAACAGATTGTCGAAGTTGCATTGTATATTCTATTGCACAAAGAATGTAATGACGTGTTTTCAAAATATCGTAGACTTGAAGCAATCGGGCTCTTCATTTAAAGTAAAATGAGAATTTAACATAAAACCTCATTGTGCATAAGTGCAACAAAAATATTTAACCGTCGAGTGGCAGCTGGCCAAGCTTTGACGGTAACCTGGAAAAACCCATAGAAGTCTGTTTTGTAAACACAATATTTTTTAAAATATTCCTTGTCTTCAATCTCTGATTTCTTTTACTCCTATCAAAATTAACCGACTAAATGAAATACTCTAGGTTTCTATCTGTTTAAATTAAACTAAGCGTGGTCTTGAAGCAATACCTCAGAAGCCTTGTCTTCAGTAAAATGCACGTGGGACAGAAAATGAAACGGTAAACGGATCACACAACATGATTGCTCAGGCATGTAGGCGAAAAATCTGTAGAAAAGCTGCACATGTTCTCATTTACCTGATATTTAAAAAGTAGGCACTTTATCGTCAATAATATATCCGTTTTCTGTTGTAATGTGCGTGTTTATATAGTCATATCCTTTGTAAATGTATAACTTTATCGTCATATCCAGACTCACTTCCGCTATGAGTCGGAAGGATTACAAACGCGAAATAAAATTAGGAACAAATGAGGGGAGATATGCGTTCATTCGATAGAGCGCCAGAAAAGTCTTTTTGCGGTGGATTCTTGCCGGTGAGAATGCTAGCAATAACAATTTTGGTTATATATGTTATGTTGTGTTGATTGCAATATGTTAACAATCATAACAGTCTCTTGAAGTGCTGTCCCCTTTTCTTGTTTCCCCGAGATCTGGTTGCTACTAACATAAATGAAATGTGTAATGGGAGAGGCGGACTCGGTTCAGTGTGAAGAGACTTTCCTGGTGTGATGCATTAATTTTACGGTTTTTACTTTCTCACATTTACTTCGTAATAAGAGCAAATATTGTGATGGTGCATGGGAATACGGCGAATGATCGGCCCAAAAACAGTTATACACAGAAATAACATGCACAGTTTACTTAATAACAGAAAGTTTCACTAACTCCTTATTGATTATTATTCACAACGTTCAATTTGATATCCATATTTTCAAATAATACTGTCCTCCCACGTCTGTAGAATACCACGCCTTTTTTAATGAAATTTCGTTCAGTACTATTATTATTTGCACAACGTCCATTTCACGGGACGATAGTGGATGGTTTCTAAGATTTTCTTATGTATAGGATTATTAATCTCTTAGAATATGAATAAAATCCTTAATGATGAGACCGACATTTCTTTCTTTCACTTGCACTTTCACTGTACACTCAGTATCTATAAAAGATACAGTTGTGCCTACGGTATCCGAAACCATTTCAGTGCTTAAAAAATCAAAATATGAAGACGCAATGAAAGATGTTTTGAAGAAAATACGAGAATAGAGATTTTTCTGAAGGCGTCAACAACGCAAACAAATCTGCATGCGTGTTGTAAAAAATGTCATGTATCACGTAAAGTAATTGACTGACGACGAAACCGAAATGAGAAAAAATGCACGCATGGCTCTTCTCAACGTGTTTACAAGATATTTTCCCACCGTTTCTGAAACACTATGTATTGTAGTAATCGATGTACTGTATTATTTCAATAATAGCAAAGGCACTTTTTGTTAAAATGTTGAACTATTGCAGTGTTAGACATGAATATTTTATTTTTTCTTGTGTAAGTGTGAGCTATTCTTTTGAAAACCACTGTATTCGGTTTTCTTCAGCTTCATTGTTGAAGGACATTGATTTTTTATTATTTTTAATAGTTCGGGAAAGGAAGTCGTTTAGCAGAGTATTAATAGCCGAATGAATTTGTTAGTATACACTTTGCCCCAGTATTCTTTGTAGTTTACTTTTGATAGTAACGTGGAGACGCCGACAGTCACGTCCTAGTGATAAGAAAAGGATTTGGCACATTCTAAAATGACCTAACCTGGTTGCCACCAAGTCGAAGCGAATAAGTGAAGGAGACAGTTAACAATCGTTCTAAAGTGCAACGGTAAGCGCAAGCAGAGAATACGAGACAAAGATGCATATTCTGCTGACTAAATATTCAGTCAGCACAAAAAAAATATACCACATTGCGTACATAAAGTGAAAGCGCCAAGTGTTTATTTCCAGCGCAATCAATGTCACGAATAAAATTTGTTGCTTTCCGACATGAGGATGTCAGCCAGGAAAAGTAATGAGCTTAAATCGTTGCACTGGCTACAGCGTGAGAGCACCATCCCGCTTTTTAATCCGATAAATTTTTGTTTTCATTTTAATCGTTTTTATTCTAATATCTATTTCCTCAATCGTAGTTATTCTCATAAACACCAACGTATTTATTCTTTCCAATAATATTGATTAATTTCTAGATACCCATTTCAGTTTCTTACGCTGACTCTTCTATGATGAATTAATTCGTGAAAATGTATTCTTGGCTATTCGGGACGAGCCGCGTCTCGGTCAATTGTACTGACGTTTCGGCCACCTTGCTGTGACGTCCTTCAGAGCTATACTGCTGTGGCCTTCTTCAGCGGCCACTAAGGGCGCTAAGTAGATGTTTTTTGCATTGACGACGACTTCCAAAACCGGAGACCTCTGGCGTAAGGAGTGGGAAGTCGCCCGAGGGGCAAAAACATCTAGTAACCCCAGTGGTGCATAAACAAATTTATGGTTTACTAGTTCGTTGCTGAATCACATGGGGATTCAAAACAATTTATGTTTTTTCTTGAGTTTAAAGTGAATAAATTGTAACCGTTATTTTTCAATACGACGTCAGATAAACAAAAGAGTGTGTGTCTATTACATAATATTTATTGGTCTGATTTGTTCCTACAAAATGAAAGAATATTGTGGAGTTCCCGCGGTAAATTCTCTAACTTAGCTACGAATAGTTATTGCCAATAAAATCTCGAGAAATACATGAAAATGTGTATGGTTTATTTAAGAGTTATGACAGTGTGGATACCTGTGAAATCCTGCGAGCGATATGATTCTTTTAGGATATTTGCATCAACAAATAACACTTTGAGGATGTGAGCCAATGTAGCTAATTCGTCTTATTACTACTTGAAGTAATGCTTTCAAGAAGCATATATGTACAAAAAAATGGTGATAGGTAACAGTGAAATATGAGAGACTGATGACTATTATAAGTTCACGGAAACATTCCAAAATTGCAAGTTTCCTGTCAATTAAGCAAAGTAAGATATATAACGAATTATTTTACTTATTTGAGCATTATTCCATTTATTTATTGCATTTGCTTGCATCTTAACTTCAATAAATCGAATTCATAAAAATGTTTTATTTGTTGTGTTGGCATAAGGTCGGACCAAAAAGTATTCAAAAGGGTCACGCGAAAATAAGAATTAGAAGGGCCCGCACGGGTATTAACAATGCTATTATTGTTTTGTTTCAGTTCCGCAATCGCAAGGCAAATAAGTAGTAAACCATAATAGTTACTTATGCCGCTTGTAAATTTCATATGACGAAGAACAGCGGATGGTTGATTTCGCGCTAGTTCATGCACGTCACTAATGAACGCCTCGTTGTCTGACGAGGCCCTTGTCAGGAGTTTTAGCCCTCATGAGTCCTCGTCCTTTGAAATTTTAGACCTATTCAGAACTTTTGGCCTCCTTCAGGACTTTTAGAAACCTAGACGTCAGAACTTCAGAGTGAATTTATGTGCGCGTGTGTGCATGATTTCGAGCTGGGTCCATCGTCGTGGAATGCCTATTTGTTTCTCTTGTACTCTTACTATCGTAAGAGTTATGTAATGACCGAAATAAAAGTGACTTGTGTAAACCTGACTGATTTTTCCGGTTTTCATTCATTCGCTGATCTTTGCATTTAAAGTCATCTCATTTCACTAACCAACACTCGCCATTCAGCACACATTCCAAAGGTTACTCACGCCCAGGACGAACATGATGTAAGCAAGACCGACTCAAGGACGTGCCTCAAGCAAACCTCGAAACGACTGGTTTCGATAGATAGATTGCAGCTCGCGCAACAAAAAAGTAACAGGGATTAGAGAGTTGGTGCACCCTCGAACGTTAACACACAATCGATCTTCTGCGAATGCGCAGTTTGTTTCGCATTGCTTTGATTCATCTGCGCATGCACAGAATTTCGATAGTGCTGTCCGCTACGGCGTGCACAAACTCCCTATCTTGTGCACGTCTTAGCGGGCAGCAATCGTCTGCAATTTCGATCTGCTGCGCATGCGCAGATGCACGAAAGTGATAAGGAACTTGCATTTGTCATGCTCAGCAGAACGATAGTGCTTTCGGATGTTTTAACGTTTACAAACTCTCTAATGAATAAATGAGGATAGTTGTAGCGTCGTTAATATAGACGTCAGTATTAATTTGAAGATATAAAGGTTTATTGTTTATTCGATAAAACTGGTAAAGAACAAGGGATAACACAATGGAACAAAAGATCCACTACCTTTCATTTGTAAAGAAAATTGGAAATTGGTTGAGTAGGAGGCTTAAAAAGTTTCTAAATAAAAACCCTTAACGTTTTAACTAGAAACGATCCTTTCGATTCGCCAGTCTTCTTGCCTCATACATTATTAAGATATTCTCGTACCGAAAAAAAAACAAGTTGCTATCGTGTACGTAAAAATTCGGCAAAACGCGGTGGCTGCTATTCGTGACGCATGTTTTCTTGATCGCGCGTCGATGTCGACATTGTTTTTGATGTATGCGCGGGGGAGGGGGGGGGGGGCTCTTAGGGCCGCGATGCAATTCGCCTGATTGACGCGCTGTCAGTCCGCGTCGCGCCGCGCCGCGCCTGACGCGCGCCAATGCATGACAGATGGCAAATATTAATTAACGAATCCAAACCGACATGTGTACACGCGTCATGCGACGCGCTCGATGTGACACGTGTTACAGATATTTCGATAATGACGCATTATCCGTAAGAGCGACATGGAGCATTGCGCGCAAATATCCTCCGCCCCGCCCCGCCCACCTCCGCCCAGCCGCTGCGCCGAAATCGGAGAAGCCCGTGGACGGGCGCCAGGCGTGGAGCGACGTGGCGTGGAGCAGGGTGGCGTGGAGCGGGTGGCGTGGAGCGGGGTGGCGTGGCGGCGGGGTGGCTGTGGAGCGGGGTGGCGTGGAGGCGGGTGGCCGTGGAGGCCGGGTGGCGTGGAGCCCGGGTGGCGTGGAGCCGGGTGGCCGTGGGAGCCGGGTGGCGTGGAGCCCGGGTGGCGTGGAGGCCGGTTGGGCGTGGAAGCCGGGGTGGCGTGGAGCCGGGGTGGCGTGGAGCTGCACGGAGGGAACGTCAATGTCGTGGTGCGGGCGTGGAGCGGGGCGTGGAGCGGGGCGTGGAGCGGGGCCCCAAGCCGCTCGGGTGCCACAACGATGGACGGAGGACTCCCTTGCGACGGACCAGGAACTTCGCTTATGATCTCAAGTAAGAAGCAGGATCAACTTTTACGAAGTTTCGCCGAGAAGAGCCTGGTTAAAATATTTTATCCACAACCTGTCAATTTTCCTGTTTTCAAAACAAAGTAAAAGAAGGCTCAAAATACCACGGATTTCTTTATACTTGCTCTCCTTTAGAAACTTTATAAAAAGTAATTGATTACACTGAAGTAAAAAGTAGATGAACAAAATCAATTAATTTGTATTTAATATCACGTTTATTCTGTGGCGCACCCAATGAAGGGTTTTATGAGGTTTCATCTTCTCCTATAGATGTCAATGATGCATATTCAAAAATATAACTTCAATAATTTTCTATACCAACGTGTAATTCAATATATCAATAGTTAACGTTATAAAAATTAACTTCAAGTTAACAAATATTACATACATTAGATATTCAGAATCATTGAAATATTATTTTTAAGAAATCACCAAGTGGGCTAGACACTAGAAGTGTGGCCCACCTTTCGACGTCATCCAAAGTATGTGGTGTATGCATGACCTCGCTATTCTCTGATAGGTCGCGTGCAGTCAGAATCGAGGGATTGCTTGAGGGGATCCATTGCATGACCTTCCGGAACGTTAGATTTTAATAGTTAGATAATTTAAAGTTTTTACTTCTAGGGCCATTGAAATTCCTGGATGTATTCACACCTGAACTTAATACTGTTGGTGTGAGGGAGCGTATCGAAAATGAATTTGATCAAATCCAAAACATCTCAGGACTTTTCTACAGAGTACGACAAAGCAAAACAGTATATGCCTCTTGACTGGAATCCTACCTCAGATAATCCTTTGTCACGTTGGTGATGATAATGGTAAAAAGAATGAAGAATGAAGAATTTTACAGATGATCATATGACAAACACCCTCCTTTTTCCGAATATATCTTATACCAGTTGATGAACTTCCATCCACAGTACGAAGAAGTCGTACCTCAAGTGCACAGGTTCTTCCTTCTCGTGGCCTCCCAAATTTGAAAACTGTTTTCGCAAATAAACCTGACCTAAAAACAGGCTTTGGAAGAGGTTGCGTTTAAACCGTTTTTTAACCAAGTAATTGGTTCCTAAAATCCCTTTTTGGTAAAGCTTACGTGCTTACTGCCGAATTCCCATTCCGCTTTCCTATAAATGTAGGAACCTCCGTCAATTCTTTCACTAAATTACACTTTGTACTTGTTGATGATGTTTACTGTAAATATGAAAACAAAGCAAAGAAGCAATTCGATAATATAAAAACCAATTGCCATTATGAACTGAAATGATGGAAGTGGGAAAAATACAAATTTTAAAGTTACTTTCCTAACTCTACGTTCATAATGAAGGACTTTCGAACCCATTTTCAGACGAGCTTTTTCTTTTGTTTTAGCGTCACGAGCAAGCCCAAACGTTTATGAACACATATTTAGGTACAACCTATATATCTTGACCTCGAACTTATATTTTTATGAGACTGTCTTACAAGACAAAATCAATTTTATTTATTATACCTACAAATACTGCCATGCTGCTACTTGCAATACATTACAACGAAGTGTTCCGTTTATTTAAATTGTTTTCTTATTTTCCACGTCATTCACATCTCGTCTAGATTGAGTAACACATAAAATCTTCGAAATAACTCAGAGTATAATAATAAAATTTATTCAAGTGTATTGATGTGGACGCTGATATCTCCTTAATTAAAAAAACTCGATTATTAAAGACAATTCTTCCGTGTTCGTAATTCACTTTACGAAGTTGCAGGAATATTTGGACTTCTATGTTCATCTATTCTGACAAAGAAACATCGTTTCATCGAAGTGAACGATTTTGGCTTTCCGGGTGACGACACGTCGAAGGCTGCGTTGCCAACTATAGATCATCTTATCGTGGTATTCCTCAGGGCTGGTCTGCTGGTAGAGCAAACTCGGCTAATCATAAACAGCAGCGTTCGATTATTGAAAATCGATATATTTACGAGAAATGCTTTTGTTCATGGCAATTATAAGCCATTTACATTCTTTGTGGTATTATTAAGGTTAGTCTGTATTACAGAGAAAACGTAAGGGCGTCGATGAAATAGAAAATTGTCTTAAAAGGGATCGGTGAAAGAAAAATATTTGGAATCCATGTTCCAATCGAAACCAACCTCATTACGTGGCGTTGGGCGTTTCTCATTGGATGAAGGGCAAAGGCCGTAGCGAGGTGCAAAGGGCGGGGCAGACTGTGAAGTGCAGACTCAAGCGCAGTCCACCAGTGCCAGAATGAAACATGCCGACGCTCGTGTTAAATGAGTTAGTGATCCCAACCCAATGCAGGATGTGCTTTAGCTTTTACCTGCGAAACGATGCATAGAGCTTTTGCGAGCGGTCAATACTCAATGGGCGATAAATGTTTGTTAGCCCTCAAATGCAGACGCACCATAAGTTGATCATCACGGTCGACCACGGATTTCACTGTGAGGTGAATTTTTAAGAGAGATTCCAGAGCGATGAACTGGGATTTTTGATACAATTTGACTGGGCACCTGGCAGAAAAGAAGTTAGAATTTCTTTTTGTACAGATTAGACTGCCATAGATGGAAAGATGTCACGTCGTTTGCAAATTAAATTGCGTTTTGCCTTATAAAGCACGAAACAGTGCCTTGTGCTCACGGGATGTTTGTGGTGAATTTCCCAATCATTCCAATGTCTCGGGTTTGCCTACAAGATTAATGCTCTACGAATGTGAAATACGCTTAAGTATAAACTCTCTGTTTATAAAATAATTTTGCAACAAAAATTGTACGTTACTTTCAGGTGGTTGACTTCCATCCCGCCACTTCAGAGGTCGTCATTACATTTTCTGCCAGTATGGGAGACTTTCTGTTAACGATCATAATTCTTCTGTGCATTCTGGATACACTTTTATGACGGAACTTTGCGATGCTTTTGTTCTTTCTGTCAAAGTGTTGTAGATATTTAGCTGATCAAAATTGATATAAATTTTTATAATTTTGTCCGTTATATTTTGAACCGGAGAAATGATTTTTGTGTGTGTGTGTGTGTGATTGTATTTTCACGTATTTTCTTCCACACAAATCAGACCGTAGGACACGTCCCGCGGCGGAGCCGCAATGAGGAGTCGCAATGAATGAAAGAGCGACCCAGTTCCCTCTGTGCGAGCGCGCGCCGCCGAATACTTTTGACTGTGACGAGAGGAGCTTCATCTCCCCCCCCCCGTAGAACAAAGGCCGATGCCTCCTCGCGCTGTTCTTACTCGTCAACGCAGTTTAATTATCTCCGCGGAGAGACGGATGTCTGCACATAAAACTGAGGTGCGAGTACAGAAAACTCCCGCGAGGGGCGGTGGCGGCGGCGGCGGTAACGTTTTGTTCCCCATCCGGCGGGAGTGGAGGCGTAGACGGGGGTTCGGGCAAGATTAATATTTAGAAACTCCGCTGAAATTTTCTCCGCAAACAGCGTCTCTTGCGACGGAACCGGCGGCTGGCGCTCTTAGCGAACTTGCAGGCAGTTTGCGATGCCGCGCCGCGCCGTCCTCGGGGAGGGGGAGCGCTGGGAGGGCGGGGGCGATCGGCGCAGGTGCCAACGAAGAGGGAGTAGCGGCGAGGCGCCACTAGTGATCCGACATCGCTAACAAAACATCGATGTTAATGATGTTCAAATGCCCCGCCTCGATGTTTTCATTTTAAACATCATTAATAGCGATGTTTTCATTTTACACATCGATTAATATCGAGGTTTTCAATTTTTGAACATCGTTTAATGGGCAATGTTTTCATTTTTAACACATCATTAATTAGCGATGTTTTCATTTTAACACCATTCATTAATAATCGCATGTTTTTCATTTTACACATCATTTAATAGCGATGTGTTCCATTTTAAACATCATTAATAGCGATTTTTCATTTTAACATCGATTAATAGCGATGTTTTCATTTTTACACATCATTAATACATAGGATGTTTTCATTTTACACATCATTAATAGCGGATTGTTTTCATTTTACACATATTAATAGCGATGTTGGCATTTAACATCATTAATAACGCGATGTTTTCATTTTTAACATCATTTAATGCCGATGTTTTCATTTTAAACATCATTAAATAGGATGTTTTCA
>BOPP01000037.1:1043603-1075019 GCA_017312745.1 Gryllus bimaculatus
TCTAGCTTTTTTGTAGCACTCGCTGTTTGTAACTGCATAATAGATGCTGTAGATGCGACGTAGAACAATGTGTGTTACTTAAATGTGCGGAGGTGGCAGATCAGGCGCATAAACGCATAAACGGATCATGACGTCAAGAACCTCGATTCGTAAAACGGGTGGTTGTAACGCAACAGCGTCCATATAGGCATCCTTCCCAACAGTGATGTGTATTTTCCGGCCTTATTCCTAAGTGGATTAATAATAATAGTAATAATAATAGTGATAAGAATAGTAATAAAATGGGATATTTTTAATATGCAAATCAACCAATGAAATGAAATACTTCTCGAAAGGAATTTGGATAAACCTACTATGACTCTTCTGTAATGAGCTTTCAAGTTTAGCATCGAATTCAGTTCTCCACTTTTGATCCCGTGCGTAGGCTGTTTGTTTGGCTTTTCCCTCTTGCATTGCTTGGTTCGTTATTTCAAAAATGCTGTGTGGCTATTGTAGCATTCCTTCACATTTGGGCATTTTTTCAGAAGTGCTGTAACGATTGCGTATCTCAATTAGGGCCTGAAGAGATCAGAGCCTGTACTAGCCCTCTGTTCTCAGCGACATATCGAATGACTGTTGCTTTGAGTCGTTCAGTCTTAATGTGGGAGCGGTTAGCTCACTGCTGGCTCCCCTTTTCTTCCTCTGAATGTTCCTCCCCTCCTGAGGCGGCTCATTAATTGAAGCCGGCCAATTGGAGCGGGGGTGCGGGTGGGGTGGGGGAGCGGGGACAGAGCGATGGGCAGAGGCGGTTCGGGGGATCCGGAGGCTCCGGGGAGTTGCCGGAAGCGGAAGGAACCGGAAAAAGTGCGAGGCATGGTTGCCATGCGCGTTTCAAGAGATACTACAAAGATGAAGAACAAGAGACGAACAACAAGCAACTACAAAGAATCAATAGAACAATAGATGAACAAAAAGAAACTACAAAGTATCATACCTTGGGTATTTATGAGGTAAAATAATAGTTTTGTATTTTTTAACACGTCTATGAATACTTCTTCTCATGCAATAAATTTCATCTGCATGGAAGTATATAATTCTTGCAAAGAAGTAATCTTTGTGACGCCTTCGATAATTCGAAACTTGACAGTAATATCAAGAATATTGCACACCATAATTTGTAACGTTGAAGTAAAAATATAAAAAAAATGTTGGAATTTTTACTTTATCACCTACTACGTACTTACGTAGCAAAGAAAACGTCTTGTAATGCTGCAATTAAAACAGTCGGATTTTCTACAGACGTATTTTGCGTCCCAGAAATCAAATAAGTTGGAAAAATCTCACTTCCGTTTTTAGTTAATTATTTCCTCTAATACATTGTGTATTGAAAATCCAATTTTTGTGGGTGCTTGACATCGAAACTAGAGATGCTAAATCACCATATACTTTTGCATACTATTTCTAATAATTGCAATTTCAGAAAATTCAGAGATCATGAAATGAATCCTAACGCATTTTTATAAGCTTCTTTGCTGGTGAAACAAATTAAGAAAAAAAATTGTATTCAACTTTGAGAACTTATTTCATTGCCTTCTCTTTAAACATTTCACTTTAAGCAAAAATTATGCGAAACTACAACTGTTTTCTAAAAATAACAAATGACCTTATATAAGATCAATTTTTTTAACAATTGCGTTACGGTAAAAACCCAATCATGAAATACTATTGCATTTTTGAAATATTATTTTTTGAAATTTTAAAAAATGTTAGTTCACTGAAAATGGGAACTTTACCATTTTTATCAGCGTCCTTTGCTCCATTTCAGTGAAAAGTAAAGAAAAATATTGGAATAGTTTTTGGAAATTTTTAAATTGCCTATATTTTACGCAGAATTCCTGAAAAATTGTATTTTCGAAAAAATCGATATTACCTTACTTAAATACCTCTTTGAAAAGTACATTTTATAAAAGAAAACTCTCTGTTGTCATTACTGACGTTCTAGAACGACGCCGATAAAAACTTGAATATTAGCAATTTACAGTTAAACAGTCAGACACAGACATTTTGATTTTAGTCAATTTTTGGGTATCAAGGACCCTTTTGACGTGTATTCTGACTTCACAACGTGTTAGTAGAAGTAATATACATTTAGGAACAAAATTTATTTCATTTTTCGGTACTAGAACGATTATTATACTTTCTTTTGTCTAGATAAATAATTAGTATGTCGAGAGCAGTAAAAAAAAAAGTTTCAATTCAAGCAGTTGCAGCGCTACTCGTTTCCTTTGTGGGAGCCTTTGTGGAGTCGTAGGAGGAGGAGAAAGAGAGGGAGAAGGAGGAGGAGAAGGCGCGCTGTGTGGCCTTTGATTCAGAAGCGCACTCTCGGACGCCCCCACCCTCCGTGCGAGTTGTGATGTTCAACTGACTGGCGTGCATAATGAAACAACGGAAACGTGTTTTGAGTAATCACGATATGGGGTAATGAGCCTTGGAAGAGTATATTCATTTCGATTTCAATTACCATTTGCAATTTGTGTTTGTGCGAAAGAGTTTCAACACTGTTGCAACATCATTGCAATTTTAATGCATCAACTCTGCCTTTAGAACCATGGTGATTAAGTGCTTTTCTTTTCTGTTTCTAATGCTCGCATAAAAATATCTCTTCTAGATGACTTCTGTGTTTTGCTTATTTCTATTTGTAAAAGAGTTAAAATGCACGCTCGGCTTCTTTCAGCGATTTTTAAAAACTTCTTGTATCGTACTGATGTTGTCTCAAAGTTTTCGTTTAGTTATTTTGCATTTCTAGTAAATTCGTTAACTCTTCAATGAATTTATGTTAGCAGCTTCTCTTCTCCTAAGCTATTAATGCCTGGTATTTCCTATTCAAATAAAACCATGTAAAAGCGATTTGATAATATTTGTATCGTAAACAATTTTTCAAACGCAAAATGAAATGAAGGGGTAATATGTTTCTGCTACTGTCGATACTTTATCCTATTTGCAATGATGACGTTCGGAAATTGTGTTCACTCTCTTATAAATTGTGCAGGCAATAAATATGAATGGATCAGTGATACTATCGATAGTTTGGTGAAAAATGTGCAAAATACACAGAAAATTGGCATGCTAAGTCGTTCAAAGCTCTCCGCGTTAACGTTAATGGACGTGAAAGGCCATAGACTGACCCCTCGTGACCCACACCCCGGGGCCCCTCTACTGCCCGCCCACAACACTCGCCCAAGGCCCTTCCTCTCACCATTCAATCCCAACCCTTCACCTCCTTTCCTTTCTCTCCTTCAATTCATCACCCACCCTTTACCTCCCGCTCTTCACATTCCCCCTTCTCCACTCGATCTTCGCCTCGCACCTTTCATCTTTCGCGTTCCATTTCCCGCTATTCGACTCCCGCCCTTTACCTCCTGCTCTCCACTTCACGCCCGTCTCATCCAGCCCGTTCTCCACCAACCTTTCGCTTCCCTTCTTTCGCCGCTCGCGCTTCACTTCCCTCCGTTTCTCCTACCGCTCTTCGCCTCTTTTCTTTACATCTTGCTCTTCTCCCCTCGCACTGCGTCTTCCGCCAATTCGCCTTCCGCCCTTCCTCACTGCTCTTTGCCCGTGCCCTTCGCTCTGCCCTTCCTCGCACCCTTTACTTCCCTTCTTTCTCCACCCTTCTCCCACCTTTTCTACCCACCATTCCAGAGCACGCTTCAACTCCCTTCCCACCTTTCGTCCCCCACTTCGCCCCGCCCTTCGACCACCACCTCCACGTCCTACCCTTGGCTTCCACTCTTCGCTCCCCGCCGTTGGCCCTCGTCCTTCGTTCTCCTCTTCCGGCGAACCGAGCTTTTGCCGCACTCCCCTCAACGCCAAGAGTCAACGTGCAGTTGGGGAGTGCGACGGTCCAAGTCAATCAACTGTGTATTGTATGTAATGCATTTTACTGACGAAACCACGATACTTTATCGGCGCGATATGAATTACATATTCCTCACAGCACTGCAAACCAATGAAACATGTTTCCTTTTCGACAATGTGAATGTGGCGATAATTTTGTCAATTAACTTATTTTTCGTAAACAGAATTTTTAATTAATCAATTTTAATTTGCCGACCAGAATATATTTGGCCACCGAAAAGCTAGATTTAATTAGTGTAGAACTGAGTACATGTGTAGAATATGAATGATATACAGTTGACACTATTGAGTGAATGTCTTGAAAATAGTATTTAACGTAGTTTTAAAACGTTCAATGGTCGTTGGTAATAAGTTTCAATGTATGGCACGTGGACGTAAAACTAAAAAGATTAAAACAAAGGCGAAGGAAATCGTACGACACGTGTCAACGTTTCATTCTACCAAAGTGTTCGTACAACCAATGTTGTTGCATCTACGAGAGTCAGTGGGATGATGTACTCGCCATTTAGTGCTTTCCATCGACAGGATCTATTTCCGGTGTTGGGGTCCTTAGGTGAGGCCGAAACCCCGCCGCCCCCAGCGATCCCTGTTCGGCACGTCGGTGCGGCGGTGGGCGCGTCGCGTCCGGCAATTGTTTTGACTGTGCCCTGGCGGGGGCGGGGGGGGGGCGCGGTCCCTGGGCGACGCAGAGCGCAGTCAGGCGAAGCGAGCCCAAAGGGGACGAAATAACAGGGAGGGGGCGCGCGGGCGCACCCGCCCGGGAGCGAGGTCGCGTTCATTCGCCGCCTCATAATGTGTCGTTAATTGCACGCGAGTAATGCGATCTGAACGCCCGTTGCCCTTCCAAGCCATTCTGCACTGCCAACGTGAAAATGACTGGGGACACTTTCCTTCCGACACGGAAGAGCCTTTCCCTTGGAACGAGTTTTATGTATTTTTCCGATTAAGAAAGCTTGAAAACAAGTTATTTTTGTTTTAATATTATTGCTGGCGGACAGTACGTAGTAGTATTCAAAATGTTATGTTTTGTCCTGGCGATTTTATACAATAAGATGACCAAAGATGCGGTGAAAAATGTAGCAAATATAGACGAGTAATTTAATTTAGTGATTGCTCTTTTGTAGTCGTCGAGATTCCAGAGAAATATTTTGTTATTCAATAAAGTTTGTAAAGTCATAAAATAGTTATCGTTTCCCTAAAAATGCAAACCAGACCTTCCGGGTTATTTATCTTTGAATCGTCATAGTCCCCAACGAAAGCTCTATTCTGCATTCAATTGAAACCATGAATAGTGAGTAAACGTTCCGTCTAAAGAAGACTCCACATTCAAACTTCAATTAAATGAGTAGAAAAGAAACATTTGACTAACGAGGCTCTATTCACGTACTTGACTATAAAAGGTAACAAGTGAAGTAGAATGTACTTAAATACGAACGACCTGTTTTTCTTTCCATTCACAGAGAGATTGTTTGAGTTAAAAGAAGTTACAATTCTCGAAAAGAGTTGTATAGAATGATGAAACGGAAGGTAATGTGAAATGTGTCAAAAGTCGACATCTTTTGTGAAAAATTGTCGAAGCAGGAACAACGCAATTGAATTTCTACCATTTCGCGGGATGGTGAAACATAACAGTATGTGCGCTTTGTTACGCAGTACGAAAAATAATATAGAAAATCTGTCCTATTCGAATTCGCTTTCAAGTGTAAATCATATTTTTCTGTTGGTGGCGTGCCGATTTTGAAGTGTTTGTTTTGGTTATTTAAAAATATAATTTAGGAACTAGGTGCTCAAACATCACGTACTTTCTCGCATTACTCACAGTTACGGAAAATTTTAATTCCGTAATTTTTGTCCGTATTAACACACACAAACCCTTACTTGTAAAGCTCATTACAAATCGAAGCGTATTAAGTACGAATAATAATTATTTTTAAGTTAATACATTAACACAAATTTGACAATGCGAAACTGCGTTCCATTTAAGCTCGAGAAATTCGAATTTGTAATTTCGAATATGCAAACATTGCGCAAAACTACTATTTTCAAACATAAATTGAACTCTACTTAATTTAATGTTCTAATTTTGAACGATAGAATTTAGTAAGTAAATAATTTGAATGTTGTTGTGCTTCTTCTTCTTCTTCTTCTTCTTCTTCTTCTTCTTCTCCTTCTTCTTCTCAACTTCAAGGATAGGTCTATGACCTGTTCCGGCTTCTAAGAATTCCATCTGTTTAGGGGTTTATCTGAATCTCTTCTGCCATGAGGCCAATATTTAAACACCTGCTTTGGAATGCGAGTCTCTTTCATTCTTTCCACATGTGGTAACCATTCATGTCTGTAACTTTGTACCTTGTCATTGATTGATTGAATGGGGATATTGTAGTTTTACAATGTTAATTCTTTGCAATTTTCAAAAATGCAAGGTGTTCACAAAAAAATAAGACGTGCAACAATTTTATTAGCATACATTTCACCATTGGGGAAATAAATGAACAATTTGGGGCTGTCTTGGAAAAAATATTTTGTTAAATTCCCTTATTAATATTGGATCTATTCACGAAAAAATTTTGAAAACGTTGCTGCGGTCCCCGAAAAATTAAAATAATCATTTCAATTTTACAGATTGTTGAGTTCGACCAGATCGATGAGGAAGTATCAATTTGGAGAGAAGCGTCTTAACGGTTTCAGTTCTAGCGTTGTAACAAGACGGACGGACAGACGTACAAACGTTTTACCGTCGGCCAATTTTTCTGCATCAACGATCTACCAAACGGGGATTCAGAGTTCACAACACTTTATAGAGGAAGTAGTTCACTACATATATGGAAAATAATTATTTTCTATTTTAGTATCATGGCCTCACAATACAAATTTTTCAGTCGAAAATCATCGTTTTTTGGCGCATAATTATCGTCTCACCACTACTTAAGTAGAATGCGAAAAAGAAGAAAGAGGTGTTCCTAAAAAGGTGTAAAATTGAACGTTAACAACACTTTAGATTTTTGTCACATGTCTGCGGAGTAGTGTGTAACCGTCACATCACTTAATATTCTCAACGAAAAAAGTTACTCGACGCAAAATATTCATGTCAAATTTTATTATAGGTCTATTTCATTTTATACATGAATGTGAATAACGTTAATTCTATACTTGAAATAATGAGTACTTATAGCATATTTTAAATATATATTACTTTCTTTGAGTGTCCTGAACAAACATTCCAAGTGCTCCCATTACAATAATTGTTTTGGTAAGCAAGTATCTCGGTCATGAAAATATAAAATCTTAAAAAGTTTAGTTACTGGCCCACATATTGATTTAAAAGAAACGTGCAGTTGAACCTGATAAATTTTGTTGCACACACTTGCGCCTTTGTTTTAAAATGATTAGTTAAAAAGCTAATGTATTTAAGTAAGGAAACGAGAATTACGGGTGAATAGTGTCAGATACAATTTGGAAGTCGAGAAAGGAAGTTTAAGTAGCAGGAAATAATGAGTCAAAATTGACTGGGATTGGGAAAGATAAGAAGGTTGGATGTGATGAAATAAAAGAGCTCAATAAAAAATAGAATTTATCAGTGTTCAAAAAATAGTGCAAACAAGGGCACCAATTACCATTTTGGCGAAACTATTACTACTCGGAAACTACCCCTATTCACTAGTTTCTAGTAAAGCACATGAAATTTGTTTATACGAAATTTTTACAAGTTCAGTTGAGTGTTTTGAATCTTTAAAAAAGAGCTTCTTTGTGTGCGAACGGCACAGAATTATTTTCTCTTATTTGGCAACGCAGCGTCTTTTGGTTGGTGCTCGCATAGTGGTGGCGAGGGCGAGGGCGAGGGCGAGGGCGAGGGCGAGGGCGAGGGCGAGGGCGAGGGCGGTTCGTCCGCCAGAGACCGCTGAAGCCCCACCCTGCCGCCAACAGCCTCCCCCGCCCTCGCTTCCCCCACCACCAACGCTACCCCACCAAGGCCCCGCGCCGCGCCGCGGAGGCGCGACAATTGACAACATTGTTCGAGCGCCCTTCCCCGCCCCGCTCCGCCCCGCCCCGCGGTGATACATTTCCTATTTGGATTGCAACGCAAACACAGCGGCCGGAAAACGCGAATTGATCGCGTAACGCGATTTATTTAATGTCTCCGGCCGCGCCCCCCCGCATCGCGCGCAGGGACCGGCGGCGGCGCGCTGCGGCGCTGGGCGGGGTGACGAGGCCGGGGCGGGTGGCGGCATCGGGCGCGAGTGCCGGCGCAGAGCGCGGCGGCCATCTACGTCGGTGACGGTTCCGCGCCGCGTCCGCGCGCCCGGAGCCCTGGGCTCTTTTCCGGCGGCGCCGCGGGCCATGCGTCATGTGTTCCCCGGATCGTCAAGCTCAGCCGCCGAACCAGTAAACGAGGTTCGTGTGCCCAAAGTACGTTCCGCTGTTTCGCAGCCGGTGGGACCTGTTGCCCAACTTTGTAATTGGGCGGCCCGCTTTCGGGGAAGTCGAGATTTGCTGGCGGAGATTATGACGCATGCGGGCCGCATCGGCTCGCGGCGAAATCGGATCGCAGCGGCTCCGCCCGGACGGCGTTGCCCCGCCCCCGGCCCACCACCCGCACGCGCACATTCCTCCCGCCTGCGGCGTGGGCCCCACGGGGCGTCGCTTGCGGCAATGAGATTAGCAAACTGCGTCGCCGCTGCGTCGCGAATAAGTCATCGCTGCCGTGAATGGCTTGTATTACGCAGTTTGCCATCTGTTACTCGGTAAATTTCATCGCGTTCCCAAGCGTTTGCGCCGGTCGGAAAAATGTTCGAAAACGCCTCCTGAGCTCACGCCGCTGGTGTAAACAGTTAACCTGAAGCGAGCCAGATGAATGGATACGGTTGTCAAGTGCCTCCGCAATGTAGATCTTGCCGAGAAAAAACAATGCTACACGAGTTTAACCATGAACAAATCTACTGTGAACTTCTTACAATTTTCACACCTTAGTAAATTAACATATTAAATTAAACCTTTTTTTTCAACTTTAAAATAGGTGGATGTAATTGTAGTTTTGATATTTTCTTTCATAAAAACATGCTGATAATTAAAATAAAATTCTGTTGCTTTCAAAATTGAATGAATTTAACAAATTGAAACACCCATTGTGAAGCCACTCTCTCTATAACATTTTTACTACATGAGCAATGCAAAGGAGACGTCTTAGACTTGTAGTTGAAGGACTAATGGTGTAAAAGTAGTGAGTAAGTTGATAACAGTGCCTGTGGAACTCACAAAAATCAGGAACAAAACCCACTAGCTCACAAGTAAATGATGATCAGATTGTGATGGTAATTCCGGTCGCATTTTGAGCTTGAGCTTTCAGTCCTATTTATTTCAACCGTTACCACAATCGAATAAAACATTTCGTTCTTTGAAATCGCTGAATGCAGAACACAAAAATTGTGAGCTCAAATAGGATCATTCGAAGAGTACAGTACATAATATACACATAATACAGTATACAGTCCACCGCGAAAGGGGGTAGGAAGTTTTGGTGATGATTTTTTCCTTGTAGCAAGATGTCTGCAGTTGAGGGCGATGTCATTGGAAGTTTGCGACGGCATCGAACAAGGAAGGCACTTTACTCGATGTTAGCCTTGCAACGAGCAAATTGGACAAGATCTTTGCGCAAGTGCAACCGTCCTCCACAAGTCTGTAATAATGATTCGTAGTGTTTTATTCATACATTACACGAGTCTCGTATTAAGACTAATTTTCACATTTACTCATTCTTTCCTCACTTACGCATATATATGATATTTTGTTTTCGCTGTTGTTTGCTCTCGCGTAGCAGGGTCTTTGTAACTGCAGTTGTCATCAGATATTTAAAATCAGTTTAAGGGGGAAGTATCTGATATTGACACACATAAGCAAATTAAAGAAATGTAAGAAATGGCGATTCGTGATTTACAACGGTAGAGGCAATACGGCAAACGGTAGAGGCAATTGTCCATTCCTTCAATTGTGGCTTCTTGAAGCACATCTGAAAAATCAGAACACTTCTAACTTTTTTGAACTTGACGGTTGAACTTCTGCCTTCTGATGGTGAGGTATACAAAGGAGTTTCTTCATTTTATTTTGTTATATGTGCAAAGAAGAAGTAGAAAATAATTTACTTATTATCAGGCTTGCAAAAATGTGACACTAGCTGGTATATTTTTTAACGTAGTGTCTCCAACCGTTCAGGGTATGCAATCTCGTTCGTCGTTACTGAGTCACGTATTTGACCATTACAAAAAATTACAACTTTCAAGTGACCACTACTGGATGAAAATGGAGGTTTGGAAATAAATTAATTCAAAAATAGAAAACAATGAAGACTGGATACTTTTATGGAAGGAATACATCCAGAAATATTTATATTAATTGCCGATTGAGTTACACAAAAAGATTTTAATGGTATACCCCCCTACGCAACTAGAAAAATGTTCTTGTCTACTGCCATTACTGGCACTTTTACCCTCTATGTAAATTGATACGGATCGGAGTAATGAGACAAATGAAGTGGAGTTCATAGAGGCAGGAAGTGCAAGTGCGCTGATCGATATTTGAACCACCGCGCTGGCGTCGACGGTTCGTCCGCTGTATCTCTTGAACCGCATGGCAGTGATGGCGGCGCCACGGCGTGCACCAACTCGTCCTGTGACGGACAGCCTTCCGCTTTTCATCTCCTCCCCCCCCCTAAAGACCACTCGCGCCGCAATCGCCTTTTAAATTCATCTCCATGACAGCACGCTCCGCTCTGCCGCGCCTCGTGGCGCGGCTTCCCGCGGCCGCTTCCGTTGTCGCCGCGCGGGCTACCTTTCGAACTGCACCACGCCGTCACGAACCCTGAATTGAATTAATTTATTAATGCCTTATTTTACGTGGCAAGACTCAGGCCATTAGGCCTGCTCTTCCGTCTGACCACGCGCACCCTCCCACTCCCACCCATGTCCCCCCGAATTAAGTGGTTCAGGACATCAATTGATGTAGCTGCAGTGCCTCTGACAAGGAGATCCTAGGGTTCGAGGTTCGATGATGGCTGCGATTTCGACTCGAGCTTCATAGCTAGGTCGAATTCAGTGACTCCCTGGAGGAGACTTCTAGCGGCCGGCTATTCTGATCGCGCTTCTCCGTTCAACACCAGGCGAAGGCTGGATCATTAAGGCTGATCGCCCTAATAAACTGGCGACGGTCCTATTCTCAATCCTTTCGTGAATACGCTTACACTTACATACAATACCTTATCACACATGCCGGAGACCGGCTTAAAGCTTGTCCCGCTGAATGGAAATACCTGGTTGAGGAAAATTCCACAAGCTTCTAGCAATAAAAACATTCACTACATTTACGGACTAATGACCTTAGCTGTTGACGCACCAAGAATCACTAATCAGTCAATCAAATCCACTCACAACCCCATCAATCGCCCAGATACCCAGTACAAACCCAGGTCCTCCCACTACCCCCTTCATGCACACGCTCTTGGCCCAACACCGCATGCCCCCCTCCCCCGCATCCGCCAGAGCCTCGCCACGCCCCTCTCCCACGCATCCTGCATCGCACACGCTCTCTATCTGCGCCCCGCCCGCGGCAGGCGAGCGCAAAAATGGGCGCTGTCCAGAGCCACCGCGGGCGGCGCGGCGCGGCGTTGTGGGGGCGTGGGCGGGGGGCGCGCGCGTGAATCACGGCGCGGCGATGCGCGGCCGTGTCGCGCCGCCGACATCCCCCGCGGACAATTGGAAGCGTGTCGTCCCGTCGCCCCCCCCTCCCCCCTGCCCCGCTCGGGGCGGCGCGGGCGGCGCCCACACGCCCGAGTTACGGCCCCCGCCGCGCCCACACGCCCCCGCGCTGTTAATTCTGTTAGCACTCCGCCGAATGAAGCCAGCGCCCGCCCGCTCTCTAGCGCAAGCGCGCTCTAGCGTTAATTAATACGACGTAAGCGGGCGGCGCGGTGCGGCGCGGCACCGCGCAGAATAGCACAGCAGGGAACAGCGAAGCCCAGCAGGGCGAGGTGGAGAGGATACTGAGAGTAGTAGGACATTGCCCCATCGCGAGAGGAGGTGCGGATTCTTTGCGTAACATCATAGAAAGTGCGGGTGGAGGTGAGGGTTCGACCTGGACTTTTCCCGTCGTCACTGCGACTGCTATCCTAATAGCACGGAAAATTGTGGTGGAAGAGTATTTGTTCTTTATTCACAACTTTGTGAATTGTAATGATCATTGTCATTTTTCTTGCGTCCGTGTGGTTATAGAAAATCCTGTGAATGACCTGTTAGATGTCCAGGCTGTATTCGCGAACTAAAAGAAGACTTTCCAAGAACCTTGACAGCCTTCACCATGTGGTCATGGGCGTTTAGGATCTTACTTTCGAGTTGTTGATTGATCATTATGTTGTTCCAAGCGTGTAATCTGCTTTGGTCATGGAAGTTCATGGGTACCTACAGATCTCCAGGCGGTGGCGGTTTTCCCCCCTGGCTCAAATATGAGATCCGGGGCCTACCTGTCTGCTTGCGGGAGTTTCCCCTTCCAGATTTTCCGAGACAACATCGAAGCTCCCAATTGATATCCCTTGTGTGTTCAGTGAAGGAAAGTGTGTGTGTGTGTAAGGGCAAGATGGTAGGACAAGGAAGAGGAAAGAAAGATTATGCGCAGTCCGGAACTTATTTGTTAGGATACTGCCTCAGAATTCGCCTTATATTGATTGGAGAAGCCAAGGAAAACAACTGATTAGAACAGCATTTTGTTAGAATTATCGTCCAGTCAGCGACAGCTGAATTTGCTGTATCCTGCCAGTGATGAAAATCCGCCTCCATCCTGACTTTAACGTTGAGTCACAACTGCTGCGGTGGCAACATCGATTGCCCTAGTGCATCTTACTTTTAATTTGTGCTGATATTTACTGTGAACAAAATTGTTTCTTTGTGTATATAGTTTTTTCTTTTAAAAATTTTATTAAATTCTTCTAAACTACACCGAGTGCCCTCTTGAATTATTCCAACAATTAAAAATGTCTATTATTTTCGTTATTTGAGGATGTTTCGTACAATGGAACCACCAAATACGTACAATGTTGCCACCAAAAATTACAGTTTCGGTGAAGACTATACTAACTTACTCTTTCAGGGGTTATACTAAAACGTATCTTTTATTAAATTTCAAGCCTCTAATTGCAACCGGAGATCAATTCTATTCTTCATTTACCAAATAAAATACTGAAACAATAGTACCTAAACTGTTATTTGCGTATTTTAGGACATTTCCTGTGACAGCCAACAACTAAATAGTGGATGGCGACTTACAGCCTGGTACGTCACGTAGTTGAAGGATGACACAGTTGTGAATGCTGAAAAACATTAGAGTATACAATTCTTGGTAGTATAATAGTATAGCTGTATAATTATGAAATTTGTTATGCACCCGTGAGAAGTATTTGTAAATGCACTTAAAATTATAGAGTTTATATATGTACTTTAATTTAACACAAACTTATGTATAAGAATGGAACTCGTTTAAATCCATAGAAAGACAGTAATGTTCATTCAATACCTTACCTGCTGCTGATATTAACTTGTAAATTACAGCACAGGTGGAAGGCAGCCACGTATATCGTGGGGAGATTGAAATTAAGTTGTTTTAGTACCAAAAATGTAATGCACGCATGCCCTAGCATGTTTGTTTTAGATTACGTACGGTTAGTTTAAAAATCAGTTTTCACACGTAATTGCTGATGTACATTTGTAGATGTAGATTAGCTGTGTATTAGCGTAAGAAAGTGGTAAAAGTTACACATTGAAATGCAAACATGGAGAATTTAACGCCACATGTGACTGAATAAGTATCTTACAAAATATCTTCCGCACCGATCAAGCCTCTGGCAAATTAGCGACACACGTACGTTCATCTCGTCTCACCACACGAGCAGAACTGTAATTATAGCCTCTAGGTTCGTGGATCGAACTCGACGATGGCTTTTCCAAGTATCAGTTATGAACGTAAGCGGCGCTGATACGCCGCAACTTTTGAGAGCACCTACGATTCTTTGGTCAGAAGGGTATACTTGATTCAACATTCCGCTTCCCTGGACAATGTTTTGAATAAGCCTATTTTCCTGGTGCAGCCTTACATCGAACAGCTTTGTAAGGAGCAGCCATAAATTGATAAAAGCAAAATTTTAATAATCTGTTTAGACGTAAAAGTTACAAATATCTTGACTGTAGAACATCTAAAATAGTAATAAATAATTTTCAGTGGGTTTCAACAAAAACATACCGGTGTTTATCCAATTTTTCTTTACATCTTGCTTCTTTCTTTACAGATCACTGCATGGCTTCTTTAGTGAATAATACTTTATTTACAATAAAAGTTTTGGTATAATTCACAAAGCATTACATTTCAACAAATTGAGACAATTTTACATTTTCTCAAAATGATATATTGGTGAGATTGAGGCTTAAAATTTTATACCACCAATTGCTACTAAAAGTGAATGAAGAAAGAAAGCGCCATTGTCCTACAAAATTAATTTGGCACCGTGGTTTTATAAACGGACCATAACTGTGAAGAGATTTAGTGCAGAAGATTGGGGAGAAGATCTGTTTCATAGGAAATATTCTAATGTTGACCAGAATCCAAGAAGCAATTGCAGTAGACGCTAGTGTTCTAACGGAGATCAATAGAACAATCGATCAATTTAATAAAATAAGCATTATTCCTACCGATGAGATCATTGGAAACTTAAAAAATAAAGATACTTATCGAGCACCTTCTGTCTCGTGTTACAACATTTTAACATGAGGATGTGAAGTAATAAATTGAGTCGCCCACATGTTTTTCTTACATTATTTCTAAGCACTCATATGCAAGCAGCGCCTTTTGCTGGTTCTGAACGCTCGTACGAGTCATGAAAAATCATATTATGTTTTCTCAGTCATCAAGATACCAATTCAGTTAGACAACGGAAGCTAATACTTGAGGTCCATTTCAATATTATTTCTATAACTTTAAGGGAAATATATATCACAAATTTTCCAATGAGTACAAAAATACAAAGAAAACTATGCCGACCCTAGTCATGAAGGGAAGTATTTACACGTTTCGGAAGTTACTCAGAAAAAGAATGAAAATGTTCCGATTTTGATTGAAAAATGCCAATATATTTTGCGTTATTTCGTGTAATCTCATACTGCGTGTTCCGAGTGAATTCTCATGCTCTGTGCGTCACTGCTTACGACAGAACTCATTTCGATTTAATGCGACCGAAAGGCTTCTAGGAAGCGGCCGGCCGCCATTAAATATTTGCTATTCACGTGTTGAGTATGGACCTGAAACTTTTTGACTTTCTTGGTTCGTAAAAACTGTAGTAGTACGTACATTTTGTACTACTTTATTGCGGTATTAGTGAAGACTATTTTTTATAAACTCTTTAATTTATTGCAGTTTTATAGGAGGGTATTTTGTTTGTTCTTGAACAGTGTGCGTGCTACATTTTGGAAAACCATTTTGTATGGTTTTGTTCAGAAGTATTCGTGCTGGTGCATGCTCATAGTATTTTAATATTATTCATGGAGAAGATTATTAAAATACTAAAAAACAGCAGTACATCGCTCATGGAAATTAAGAACTAAATGATGGAATTAATAATTATTCATTCTCAAACAAGTGTGATATGTACACTTAAAATTGAAGTATATTTTTAACTTGTTACTTCCCTAATTTTTCTTTATTTCAGAACGTTACTATTTCTTTGATCGACGCAGCATGACGATTTTTCCGGCATACGGAAATTGCGTGGCGTCTGTGCAACTACACGTTCGGTTTGCATGATGAAAGCGAGGATGTCTTTACTCGTCCCGTGTGTCAGCGCGTGAGGCCATGCAATTCGGCCTGTGTCGATATTATCTCTGGTCGCAGAATAATGCACTTAAACGCAACAAACATCCATTTCGCGCCGACATGCGCTTCTACCGCGCGACAACAACTCTCTAGCTCCTCTTTGAGCCACGCGCGCGGTGGGGGCGCGCTGCGGCTGTTGCCACGCGCGCGTGCTGTTGTTCCCCCGCCGAGGGAAAGCAAACAATCGCTTTTGGACTTTCGCTTTCATTCGCGGGGCGATGCGCGGGCGATGGCGCGGGCGATTGGCGCGGGGGTCGATGGCGCGGGGCGATGGCGCGGGGCGATGCGCGGGGCGATGGCGCGGGGCGATGGCGCGGGGCGATGGCGCGGGGCGATGGCGCGGGGCGATGGCGCGATGGCTCATGGATGTCACCGCAGTGCCTCTGATCGGGAGGTCCTACGGTTCGAGTCCCAATGCTGACAGAAGATTCGATACTAGCTCGTTGCTAGGTCGATTTCAGCCGCTATCTTGACAAGAACTTCAGTAACTGGCTGCTGTGATCCGTACTTTTCAGTGATTTTGTTTTTCGATCAACACCAGGAGAGTGCCTTAGCAGTATCCCAACAAATGATTGTACAATGTACGATATTTCCTTCCTAGTCCTTCTCCTATTCTCAGCCCCTTACACTTACACTCACTTGCACTACGCACCTGCACATGTCGGGATTTTAGGGATTTTAGGATTTTAGAAGCTTAGAGCTTGTCCCGGCTGGGGCGGTGCCCCATCGGTGGGTGACGCCTCGTTCCAGAAAACCCCGCTAATGGAATTGTAGCTCGGTGCCGGACCTCGCCAGTCAGTGGGGAAAAGTCACCACCTCATTCCGTGATAAAAAGATGCCTTCATTTATAGAACTAAAGATCTTTGCAGTAGACGCGCCCGGAATCACTAATCAATCAATAATTCAGTCATTATTTGTGGTTGACGTTTGAGAGTCATGTGATGACGACGACAGTGGTTTGCCAGTTTCACGCGATTTGACCAGCTTTTCTAGTGCCGTAATCTAACTTTGCTGTCCCCAACTCGGAAAAACCACATGAAGTATATATAGCATCGTATCAGCTGACCGCTTTCGTCACGCATTTACGACACTGAATGTCCAATTATTACGTCAATGAAAGTATTCAGATGGTCTAGGTATCGAACAGAAAAATCGCAGACGTATAGGATTGAAATCCAGTTTTTAGACGCTTTAGATTGCACACGAAACATAATGCAGCACGCACGTGGCAAAAGCAGTAGAGCGCGGCAACGCTTTCTCAGTCGAGGCGCGACTGTCAAATATAAAGTACGGTACAACGTAAAGAAAGAGAGACGAGGCGCTAGGCTATGTTCAATACAGAGACGACAGGTTTCCACGAATCGGAATGAAGACCTGACAGCGGGAAACGTAGTCGATCAAACCGTAGTTCAGGACGGGGCACAACGATGGCGAGTGAGTTTATTTTTGATTGTTAGTGATTTCAGGAGCGTCAACTGCTAAGGTTCTCAGTTCCGTAACTGTAGTGCTTGTTTTAGCGCTGGAGGTAGCGGTGATATTCCTTCGCTGGATGGCAAGATCCATCGCCGACTTAACGTCGGCTTATTCACATCCAGGTATCTCTCACGGGGCCCGCCCCAGCCCGGGCAAGCTTTAAGCTTCCGACCGGTCTCCAGACATGTGTCATAGTGTAATGAATATTAAGTGTCTGTTTAAGTAAGGAGTAAGATAGGACAAGAACTGGGAAGGCGGTCCGTGGCCCGTTTGTTAGGGTTCAGTTCTGGCATTCGCCTGATGTTGATCGGAGAAATCACGAAAAACTAACGATTAGTGCAGCGGGCCGCTAGAATTCTTGTCCGGACAGCGGATGAATTCGACATGGTTAAAGAGCCGGTATCGAAAATCATGCCACCGTCGGGACTCGATCCCACGACCTCCCGGTGATAGGTACTGCAAAGCTGCGCACGAGAGGAGGTAGTGCGGGCAGCAGTGCGGGCAGCAGTGCGGGCAGCAGTGCGGGCAGCAGTGCGGGCAGCAGTGCGGGCAGCGTCCCCTTACAAGGCAGGCTGCACAGAGCGGGGGAGGGGCAGCGTGGAGACGGGAGCGGTGTGCGCGTCGAGTCAGGGAGCTGCCCGTCAGGCCGTGATGTGCGCTGCGCGAGCACGACGTGTGCCGCGCTGGTGCGTGGTGTGGATCGTGTCCGCGTGGCGCGTGTGAGGCTGTGCCGTGCCGTGTTGCCGTACACGACTTGCCGGGCGCGTGATGTGGCGGGGAGGGGTTAACGCAACAGCGCGCGGGTGTGCGCTCAAAGAGGCGCGGACTGTCACCGCTGCCCCCCCCCACGTGAGCGCAAATGAATGCGGGGCGTAATCACCTCGAAGCCTATGCGCAGGGACTCGTGTGGCGGCCGGCTCCTCTTGACGATATGGCATTTCTACATTTGCATTTGCAATTCTTTTGCCCGAATGTTTCCTCTGGTCTACCGACATCCCTGAGAAAACTAGACAAACGCATTTTCTTATTTTTATTTATTTACATAAAAATGTTGAAAACTGTGTTCCGTATTAATGGAAATGCTATCTGTGCACGTTGTTTTGAGCTCTGGGATCCCTACGGTCACCTATACACATATGTGGCGTCTCGGTAGCTAAATGACACAGAAACGAACTCTATGTACAACTAGTTTATCTACAATATGTTAAAAGTACGTTCAGCTGTGGGTTATTTAGATAACTGTTTTCCACAAACAGGTCATAAAAATAGGCACAGATATAGGCCAAACAAGTGGTGCTAAAAATGGGCAAACAGCAGAAAGTTTGGGAGTAGTTTTGAAAAATGGGCAAATAGCGAAAAGTGTTGGTTTCTAGATTTTGGGGGGGGGGTGTCTCTGAACACGAATATCAGGTTTTCTAGCAAGAAATTTGCCAGTTAGCACGTTTTGAAGCAAAAATCACTTTTTTCAGTTTTTTTCAAAATAACTCAGAAGCCATCTGTTATTTTGCAAATAATGATCATATATGAAATTAGACGATAAAATTATCTACAGATAATATCATTAAACTCGAACTAGCATTTTAAATACTATAGTACCGCGAAAATCGGTGTTATAAGTAGAAAATCTTGGAAAAGCGGGAAGACGTACTAAATTTCAAGAAAATTCAAAAATGTCCATTTTACGTGGAAGTTAACATATTACGAAATGAAAGAAATTACATTTATGTATATTTCTCCGTTCAACCGCCTAGCCGAGAGAGCGCTGCGAAATGAGATGTTTATAGTGTATATTTTTCCTTCCTTATTTTGCTTTTCAACTCCTGATATCTAAGATTCAATTCCTCCTACGCAAAAATAAGTGCAGGGTTTTCCCCGTTATGTATTGAAATGGTCAATGAGAATGATGTCTGTGCAAGATGTTCATGAACAGATTAACAATGTCTTTGTTACATTTCACTGTTCAGAACAGCACATAGAGCTGAAACACGCAAGGGTGAAACGGATCAACAAAGATGGGGCAGAGATGTTTCAATTGTTTCTGCAGGATTTCGTTTACCCTCAGAACCTTGTATTTTCAACCGGCACTATTATCTTGACCGTTGACGTAATTTACTGCCACAAGGATTGATATTTGGGCAGTAAGAGCATTAACAGAGGTGACGACTTGGCAACTGCCACATTCAAACAGAGTGACAGATTTCAAAAAACTTGCAGTAATGAGCAGTGCAATATCAATATATGCAAACAAGAAGTTGCTTTCTTTCTTATCAACAGTCCATCTTCAAATAATTGTCATTGCTAAACAGTTCAATGACCAGCTTGAGACGTTTGACCTATGATCTAGGCAAATATTTATTGTCCTTATAGGCAATTGATTTAAGAAAAGAAACCAAATCCACTCTCTAAAAACCATTTGAACTAATAATAAACAAACAATTCAATGTTTAAGTTCAATAAGTCATGAATGATGTATTTTTTATCCCATAAGTTTTTTTGACTCATGAGTTTATCCATGAGAATTATGTTGAGTACGTGTCACAGTAACAAACCGCAAACAGTAGTTGTTTTTATGGCTAACCTGAAATGTTCGGCAAAATAAGCGGTCTAGAAAATTTGCGTAAATAGCGTTTGACAACACAATAATGCACTTGACGTCAAAAAAGAAAAATTATTAACACAGAATAATGAAATAACGATTATTAGCAATGCTGATTACAAAGTTTTTATCAGCAGTAATTACATGCAAACAAAGAGAGACACAAACACCACAATAATGAACAGCTTTGTCCTTTTACCCAACAAATACGATCGTGATTATAGGAATGTGAGGATGTGGTAGATCTGTTGAAAATATTGAGACTTATTTGAAAGCATGCAAATGTGTCCTTTTTGAAAACCGAGGACAAAGTTTATTTAGTCATATTTTTCCATTTGCTCCTATGAGTGAAACATTTGGCGGTAACTTTCATTTCTTATATGCAGCGAGTGGTTGCGAAACCATCTTGACATTGGTCAAGCCCGGGGAAATTTTTTTTTGACTAACCGAGAACCTAATCATGCTGACTATAAAGGTATTCCAAATCTCCAAAGCAACTAAAGTGATGATTGCTGATGTTGGTGAACTATTTTTGATTTCATTATTCGGGTACAGAGGGAAGAACGTGCCTTTGCTCAAACAGTTCAGATATGTCTGTTAAATCTGCCCTCAGATTCATGGCATACATACTTCATACTTGATATACAAGAATTATAGTAATAAAAGACCCGCGAATTCCATTTGTATGTGGCAGATGTCTATGAAAATCGGAGCATTTTAAATCAATGCATCAGTAAAATTCCAGTCCAGCATCTTCCGAAATATTAATTTTCTTTTTTACATTATTAATATACATATGACTTTAATATGACCTTAATAATATACCCGAAAAGCAATGGCTGAGATACTATATGGAATTGTGGACTTTCAACACACAAGAAGAAAAACTCGCAGAACAAGAATTTGCAAACGTAGACCCATTAGAAATGAACAACTCGAGAGATACTTATAAATTTAAAGAACAAAAAATCTCTAGATAGCAATGGACTGAATATAGAATTATTCAAGTATGCATCTGCACAAACTAAGTTCTCTCTTATACTAAATATATGTTGGAATACATATCAAATCCCAGAAGAATGAAAAAACCATATACCCCAATATTATGAAGGAAATAGACAAGACTGTAGCCATTACAGAGAATTAGCCTATAAACTCTGCTTACAAAATCTATGCAAAGATAATTACTAGGATTAAATAAAATAAGTAATAACCACTTTCGGAATTCCAAAATGGATTCCGAAAGACGTTCATGCGCAGATAGCAACTTATTCAACAATTGATCGAAAAAGACGCGAATATAACCTTCCTACCTATATCCTGTTCATAGATTTTGAAAAGGCCTTTGACAAAGACTCTCGGAATAAGTTATGGAGTATTATGCGTAATAGTGGATACCCTAACCACATCATAGGAACCATCAAAAGCTTATATTTTAAAACTACTATCAATATTGACAAAGGAACAGCGAACAACCTAACTGAATATACAAACCAAAGAGTCAATCAAAAGTGCCCAATGTCCCCGACCCTTTTTAATAAATATATCGATCATATTATTTAAGAATGGCAAAGTAAACTAACCACACATTTTAAAATAAGCAATACAATTATAAACACTACTCTATTTGCAGATGACCAGGTCATTTTTAGTACTTCAGAAGACGACCGACAGCGAGCTGCCCATTACCTCCAGTTAACAGGGAAAAAATATAACTTGAAGATATCAACCTCTAAAACGAAAACAATGGCATTCCAGGGGAAAAACCATATCAGATGTAAAGTAGTGATAAACGAAAAAAGTATTGAACAAGTAAACAACTTTAATTATTTAGGATTTAACATCTCATACTGCGACAAAAAAGATATAAACATAAAGATCCAAAAATTTCCAGAAATTGTGAGATACTATACGCAGAGCACTAAGACAAAAGATCAGACAAGACACCCAACTAAAATTTTACAAAACTATGGCAGTCCCAATGCTAACTTACGGATGCGAAAACTGGACAGTCAATAGGTCAGACAGAATAAAGATCGAAGCGGCAGAAATGAGATTTCTGAGACCATTAGCAAGATATACATTACTAGATTCTAAGAGAAATGAAGACATCAGAGGTGAACTACAGATCTCCAGCATACTGGAGAAGATCGACTCAACGAGGAAGAATGGGCTCGAACACCTAACCAGAATTCCACAAGAACAGCTTCCCAAGACTATCCTCGAATACAAACCAAAGGGGAAACGATCCAGAGGCAGACCCCACACAAGATGGAAAGAGACTCTTGGGAGCGGAACGGGCCACTAGGCCCAAACCTTGTTGCTGATGATGATGATGACATTATTAATCTACTTTTTCAATTAAAATCTAACATGATACACAAGGCGCCGCATTTATTCACATATATAAGTTTTTGTATTTTTTGGATGTAAATTACATACATAGAGAAGATAGTGTGAGAGGAAGATTAAGTGAAGTGCAATTTTTAACATCAAACATTTTTGTGCATACTAACGACAGTACCATTGATCCTATAAAACTCGTTGAATACATAAAATATAAGCAACTTTATCCTCTCTCATTTCAAATAATGTTAACATTTTCGAAATATAAATAGTTTTCAAGTTATATTGAGATAAAATGAGGTAATTCCGGTTTGCCGACAATTCGGGGAGCTCTCATGCCTAAACCGTGAATGGAGAAAAATACTTAATGATATTAAATTGTCCTTCTATTTCAAATAGAGCCATTATTTAAGGATAACGGATGTTTTTTTGAGTTATTTAAACAAATTGAAGAGATTTTTAGACTTCTTTGCTTACAAAACGATTTTCCAGAAGAAGTTCTTGTTGGTAAACTAGATATTCGTGTTGTTCAGCAAAACAATAAAATACGTAGGTACCAGACTTCAAAATTACACCACAACTTTCCCTTATTTTCTACCATTTAGCTGGACTAACAAAGAAGCTCCTGGTCTGTCCAGGAGTCCTTTCAGCATTTGTTCAAAAAATCAGGAAACTGGACGAAAAATCTGATCGAACTGTTTCATTGACTCACAAGCAGAGATACAATACCTGTTTTGTATCTCTGCTTCGGAAAGATATATTTCGCCTTTAAGAATTGTACAGTAAAAATGATAAATAATAAATTAACTCTTATTGTAAAAAAATGGTATCTTCGGTATCACATATTTGCAAATGATATTTACATAAAAGCCTCCCATGAAAAGTTTGAGTTTACATTCACAATTATCTTCTTCATCAATATTAGTTACGGCAGGTGTTCCGAGAAACTCAAGAATAATTAATTTGTACTTGTATGTGATATTAAATTTTACGTTAGTATGATTTTTTTCGTTCTACAAAAGAAACAGCATAACTTTTGGGAAGAGAGTCAATATTTCCGTTTGTTATTCTTTTTTAGCCGTTTGTTATACATTACTCCTTGGAATGCCAGGGAGGTAACATCATTTGACTCCTCCAAAACGTTACTTCGTATTGAATGAGAGAAATTAGTAGCTGTATAACTTTTTCAATATTATAAAAAACATACCTGATGGCGTTCTTTAGAGAGATCCTATACTAATTTTATACTTATTATATTCAAACGTTAGGCGGACAAGGACAAATTTTTCACACCATTTTGAAGAATAAATATTTTGCTTCCATTTAATAGAAATTTTTGGGGGTATTTTGGGGTCGATCAAACAAACACTACCTTAAACTCGCTCTGCGGTTGTGCTTCAATGCCTCTCCCTCCCCCCGCTCCGCCCGCGCCCTCGCCCCCACCTCCGTCCCCGCGTCGCCCAGGGCGTGTCGCGCTCTGCCCGGCGCCTTTTCAGCGGCGCGTGTTTACGGACGGCTCATGGCCACATTAACCCAACATCTCGCACAATTAGGGCGCGGACAATGCTCGCCCAGTTCGAGGGCGGCGCTCGCGGCGCCCCCCGCGGCGCGCGCTGCAATTAAGAGCACGGGCGGGCGCTGGGTGTAAAGGCAGCGCCCGTTTCCAACGCCCCCAGCTGCCCCTGCCCCCGACCTCACCGTCTGCACCCATGTAGTCTCCCCCGCCGCCGGCACGCACAGCTGCTGCCGCCGACACCGCCCTTTCTTCCCGGACACGTCCCTAGTCGCTTCCATCCCACCCCCAGCTATGCTCAAATCCACCCCCACCTCTGCCGCGCGCGCACTGAGCTGCCCCCGCTCAAACCTTTAGCGGCTGCACTGCCACCTCTAGTCGTAGCCATCCCCGCCGCCCCTATCCACCGCCTCAGGCACTGCCACCTTCGCCCTCAGCCGCCCCTGGCCCCAAGGTCAGCATCCCTCCCTTTTCTGCCCACTACCCCATCTACTGCCGCCCCCCTTTGCGTGTCGACCCTTCGTCACAACCTACGCCTCTACCCGCTCTCACCCTGTCTCCAACTACCCCTCCGCCAGTTGCCCCCGTACACGCCCACGTCTCCAGCCATCCTCAGATCCGCCCCCAGCTCTGTCACCTACGCCCTACGCTGCTCCCACGCCTACTGCCACGCCTACTGCCACGGCCATTGCCAGCTCCGACCCCAGTCTCCCACATCTTTAATCCTAGCCTGCCATACTCCCCCACCCCAACCGCCAGCCGTATCTACCAGGTGCCCTTTTCGCCTGCAGCTCCCACCCCCCCAACTACAGTTGCCTTCGCCTGCGGGCCCTCCCCCTGCCGGCGGCCAGCCACAAACACTTGCTGTGCCACGTCCGTGTCGTGACCCGCGATTTCAATTGCGCCAACGCGGTTCGCGCGCGTCGTCGCGTGTGGTCTGCAACTTAGTTCGCGCGCGGGATTTAATGAGAATATCGGGGCGAGTGGCCATAGGACGTCCGTTCCGACGCACTGCTGGCCCTTGCAAGGCGATAGACTTCCGCGTACACTGCGACAATCGTTACGCAGTGCTATGCGTGAATCTGTATGTCGCAGTCCAAAATATTTTCGAATGAAGTAGAATGCTTTTGCGTATGAGAATATTGTACTGTACTTCAATCAATCGTCCTCAGCAACCACATTGCCTGTGTCATCAAATGTATTTTTTAAAATTCACGTGGATTTACTCTATAAAGCAAAAGACGTCTTTTTGGGACAACTCGTGCCATTCCATTATCTTGTAATTATCTTCCAAGCAAAGTGCGTTCAGGAGATGGCGGTTAAAAATAAATTACACGCTTTGGTTCTAAATTTGAATATGTTTACGTGAGTAAAATAATACTTCATAACAATTCGATCACTTTAATTAATTAATTTTAATGATTATGCTATAATAATATTATGGAATGACAGTTTTTGTCAAATCAATCAATGTATTCACAACTGTTTTGAAAATAACTATATTGAAACAGTAAGACAGTACAGTAAACGTGCACTCCAAGCTTCTAAATTTTCAAATTTTTCGCATAAAAACACATTTAATTTTTTCAAATTAATTTGTGATATTCCTCATAACAATTGTTTAACGGTAATAAAAGTATTTCAAGTATAATGTAGTTCATTAGTTTAGTTACTTCTAATTACTGATTCTGTTCAGGTGTATGACAACGCGTTTCCCAAGTTTACCTAATACTTGTGGATCACGAAAATGTACTGTGCTGCGCTCATCTAAATCCGCGCTGATTTACAGCAAAGTTAAACCCTCCGAGCTGCGCGCTCCACCAAGATAAACTACGCGTGCAGTAAAGTAAGTCTTTACTGAAATGAACCCTTTCCATTTGGAACAGCTTGTAAACCGTTAGTAGTGCATGCTCCTGACGTAAAACCCGACTCTAGAGTAAACAACATAGAGTATCTGATATAATAATAGTAATGTGTAAACAGTACGGTAGCATAAACGAAAATGAAATAGGACGAGTCCCTTGTTGAGCGTGTTTGAAAGATACACCCGCAACACACGCGTTGCGCGGTCACAGAACCACTGCGCTGTCGGCAGCGGATACAACTCGCCCTTGGAAGCGCTCTGGCCGTCCGGCGTGGCGCAGCGGTCCGGCCGCCCGCGAATTGAACGCGCTCTACATTTAATTCGAAAATTATACAGAGCGCGCCGCACAGCTCCGCGCGGTTGATACATGACTTGTTCATTGTCCGAGCGCTTTGTGAGCGGCCCCGAATTATTATGTTAATGCGGCCGCGCACCTGCCTCCGGCCGCGCCGCGCCGCGCCTAATGGGGCCGTGGAAAATTTTACGACTGGCTCGATCCGCACGCGTCGCCCGCCGCGGAACCGCCATTGCCGCGCCGCGACGTTTCGACAACAAGGGCGCTCATCTCCATATTTACAGGCGCGCCGCCAGCCACTCACTATGGCTCGAGCGCTTTAATTTTTTTTTGTTGCGAAATTCAAATATTTAGGTATGTCGAGTATTTTTGCGAGTAGGTTTGGAGGTATGGAACGCATGTTGCGCGCCCGTTAAAGAGGAGAGTGCGGAATCGGGCGTCGCGTAATTATTTCCCGCGCTCTGGAATTCCGTCTCTGGCGGCGACACGCGTGCAAACATAACCTGCGCCGCGCGGCTTCCGCCTGCGCCTTCGCCGCCGCGACGAGGCGATGAATAATGGAGAGCGGTTTCCGGCGCCACCGCCGCGCGCGCTGTCGTCGCCCGGGATTCCCCGCGCGCCGCCGCCACCGCCGCCGCGGGCGCTGGGCCGTGATTTAGAGGCGAGCGCAATGGCGTCTGTGCGACGTTAGCGCCACGCTGCGGCGACAAAGACGCGTTCGACTGCTTCCGAGTGTACGCACGCAAGTAGCGCCGGCTTGATGAAAAGATGATGGAGCGCGGAGGAAGCCAACATTCCGTTACTGTCGGGCTTCGATCCACTGTGAATGGAAGTGCTTAACAGGAGAGACACAGAAGTAATACCATTGAGTTATATAATTTTCTGTTGATGATACGTATTTCTTTTTCTAGCCTGGTAGAATTATTATAATAGTGTACAAAATTGCCGTAATAGAATTGAAAATGTATAATGTAATAAAAAACATGACGCACTTGCGACATGACGAAGAATAATCAAATATATGTCTAAAAGAAAGGAAAATATATTTAGATGGTTGAAAATCCAAATATTTCTTTTAATCTATAGATTGCGTTTACAAACCACAATAACTGCTATTAAACCGCATTTGCATAACTGAAAAAAGAAGTATCGTCACCTTAGAAGTGAAACATGGAACGTTCTTAACTCCGTTATAGTGTTTGATCTTTTTTATGTCATGTGATTTGCGGGTGACCGTTGGGAATGCGTTTGAATTGTAAATGTGAATTCATCAACCACTGTAACAAGCAGGCTGTGCAAATTGAGTCGCCTGGGAATGCAATCCGCTATACACGCAAGTATTGCGGGGAAAATAACTTGCGCCTTGCACAGTCCCAGCCACAGGCAAGAACGTTCCATACGTGTACCTGAGGTGGATTAATTTTAGGAGGGATGAGGATTCCGTATTTTCTGTTGATCTTTAGAGCCTTGGACAAATTATTTTAAAAAAACTTTTTGAAGTACTATTGAAAAATTTCAAGGGACTATATTTCTGAGGATCTCAGTTTATCCGACTCGAAAGCTTCGGTGCCATTTTGCATATTAATTTTATGCACTGTTCTTTTATAATTACATCTGATATATTATCCGTATATTGTAATTAAATTCATCATTACGCTCTTAAAAAACTGCAAGCATGGATTTGTGACTTAACTCTAATAATTTCGAATAACTGATCTGTACGAAATTTCTAAACGACACAACCACCAAAAATAAGCAACAAGCACTCAGGAACCAATAATTTCATGAATAATTTAAAATTATATCTCGGCGCAACCTATCATCTTCAACTCCGTAATCCCTTTGCGTGTGTTTTGCAACACATGTATGACGCAAATGATCCAAATAGCGAGAAATGACTCACTCTATTACTCTCCGTGCGTCACTAATTTCTGTCTCGTTGCGTTCCCAGGGAGCCATCACGGCGCGCTTCATTACTTCTCGCTCGCAGCCTATGAAAAATGGATCCGTCAATAGCAATTGCATCGAAATTTTTTTTTAAAAAAATCGCCACAGGCCACATTCGCATGAAATACCCGTGTAATGGTTATGAAAATATTTAATGACATATATTTGCGCGAATTTAATTTTACGAGGGCATTCCGCCACCGCCGCCGCTGCTGCGAGAGGCCCTCTGATATTTCACGCGCTCGCGGGGCGGGCGAGGGCGATGGTGGCGGGCGGGGGCGGCGGTGGAGGCGCGGAGCAGCGCCGTGATTTACAATTGTTTCTGCGCGGGGGCGGAGGGGGCGCGAAGTCGCAGCGCACGCGCGGCTGACTGTTAAAACCGCGCCGGCAATTGTTGCGTTTTCCCTCGCGTTTTCGCTCCATTTAATGAGGCGCCATTTAGCAGCGCGCGGCGATACGCGGTTGCCGCTTCGCTNGGGCTCTTCGCTCCTCTTCCGTCGCTGCGGCCGACGTTGCCGCCACTGCTGCCTCCGCAGCCCTCGCTCTGGACGACTCCACCCCGCCCCCGCCACTTGTGTTCGCTTGTATCCACAACGGCTGCTCCGAGCGGGCGTTTTCCAAGGTTTCTTCAATCAATATCAGGCGACTGCTGGAGTAGTACACTAACAAGCGGTCCAGAGACTGCGCGATCTTTCCTTCATCATTCCGTACTTCTTACACTCATAGGTGCAGTCTAACATCCACTACACCACTCCATATGCCGAGAGTCTGGTGGGAGAGCTTGTTCCGCCGGTCCCATCTGTCGAAGGTACTGGAGAGGAGGAAGCCTGCAATCCCTCGTATTAGTCGGCGTCTGATCTCATGTTTCAGCGTAAGAGAAACTGCCATTTCCCGGGATACAACATGCACTCCGCTAACGATACTAATGATCGTAGCAGTTGATGCGTCCGCAAATATAAAACCATCAATCTTGTATTCGATGCAGCTCTCCGTTGTGTACTCCACTATCACCGATGGTCACTTCTATTGCTGCCCTGCTTGCTCTTTCCCTCCGCTGTCCCAAAGCCCCACTTCGCCCTTTGCATCCGTACCACCCTGGTTTCCCTTGCATTGCCCTATCCTCCCCTTCGGTCCTCGGTGTCCTCCGCTGCTCCATTCCACCCGCGTCAATTCCCCGCCCCAGACCATACTTCCCGCTTCGTCCTCGATCTATCCGTTCAGCTGCACACTATTCCTGCTCCTGCTATAACTCAGCTCCCACCTCGCAGCCCCGCCCTCACAGGGCTTCTCCATCTCTATCTTGCGACTCCTCTCCCCCTCATCCCAATCCCCTTCTACTGCTGTCACCACCACCAACGGCACCCACCCTTACTTTTTCCCTCTCCTGCTGCCACAGCCTTTTCCATCCGCCTAGAAACGCGGCCCTCGCCCCCTTCTTCTGCCGGTGGTCATCACTCCCCTCCCGTTCCCCACCATTGCCCACCGCTGGCCGGTCTGCTCTCGCCGAGGGATACATCATTCTCTGACCCTTCTTTTTTTCTCTCCCAAGCCGCCTGCGATCCAACCACCCATGTCACCCCCACGACCACAGACTGCCCCACTCCGCCCCCACGCCCATTCTCTCGCCGTCTTTCCCCGTCCCCCTCCCACGGGCGCGGCGCGGCGCAGCGAGGCGATGCGGCGGTTAATAACTGCGCGCGCGGGCGCAGAAGCGCCGCGATGCGACGCGGTCGGCGGCTGCTTTGTTTGCGGGCGGGCGCCTCGCCGCCGCCGGCGGCGGTGGCCGTGCCGTGCCGCGTCGCGCCGCAGACGCTGCGGCTGCAAATGTTTGCTTTGGCCGCTCGCCGCGCGCGTGGCGTCTCCACGGGCGGTTGTTCTGCGAAGAGCGTTTGTTTTTTCTGGAGAGCCCCGCTTGGTGCCAAAACGACGTTTCGTACGAAATTAAACAATCGTCGGGTGTGTGCGCGCTGCAATATAGTGCCCAAGGACGTGCTATGTCACAGTCGCTGCATGGTGGATATTCAGGAAAGCCAGCACAATACGTCAGTTATTGTTAATTGACGAATTTTAACTAAGTTCAAACTATTCTTATCACTACTGGTGATAGCCTGTTCAAATACATAATTTAACAGATATTTTCTGTAATTTTCGTAGAATTAATCTGCTTTAAAAGACACTCGAAATATTTTTTCTGGAGTCACGAAATAGATAGATTTCACTTAAATTGAACGTATCGTTCGCAGGCTGCAATGCTGACACAATTCGAAAAATACGAATTTTGAATTACGACACTCGTTTTACAACATTTAATAATTGTTAATCTTAAAATAACTTCTTTCATTAATTCTTAACCTACACCAGTATACAATAGTTACCAAGCATGTGATGCCTGTAATTCAAACACCACTTAAAATTTTATACATTTTTATCATGAAACTTCAGTTTTGGAGTTTTGCCACTACTACAAATCATAAACGATGTATTAAAGAAATAATCCTTTAATAAATGTGCAATGCAAAAGTTGATTAAAATGTAAATAATCACAAATGCTTTCTAGCCAAGTATGATATTGTATTATACTAAGCATTGACTCCTTTGTGATGTAAAAACTCTGTATTTTCTAGATGTTTTGATATTGTTGTATTGATGTACTTTTACGGTCAATCCTAAGCCAAACTGAGAATTACATTTCCACGTACAACAATTATGCTAATTAACTTTCATAATAAAATTTTATATGAAAGCAGGAAAAAATGGGGAAAAATCGCCTTGTGTAATTCAATCTGTGATTCGCTGGTCCAAAGAGCATCCAAGGCATGCTAATGGAGTTTCCTCTAATGTGTTTATTAAATGGCGCTCGCGATTGCTGAGAATCGCGTCCACGTATCACCTCGTGCCCGTTGCCGGCTTTTGGCGTATCGCCCACGTATTTCAAACAATATCCTCATTCTGGAAGCTTTCGGGTCATTTGGAATACGCTCATTTGATTGAGCGATTATTCCCCACCTCTAATATTAATCCCATTGCGCAGGCTTACCGCGCACTCTGGCCAAGCCGAACGTCACGTAAATGTTACTTGCATTATGCAACTTTGAAATCCTAAAATGCCATCTTAAAAGTATATCTGTGAAAGTGCGGTAAGCAATTAAGTATTTTTTTGTATTGTTTTCGAACTGCGAGTAATAAGTTATAAACCGTTAACTGTGTACAGCGCAATTCTGTGACATCGTGACTTCAGTGTCTGTGTCCATACCGTGTATTTGCGTCTCGCAAAAGGTTGCTAACAACTAATTCCTCTGAGCTGACTAGTGGTGTATTTCACATGTGGGGATGCGCGCCTGCTCTCAGAGGTCTACCAGCCTTCCATATCGACATATCAAAACTTCGTCAGCAATACCATCATTGTAAATTGTCATATGTGTTATCTTGCAAAAGCCATGATGCAACAATTGTAACTTCTACGTCGTGAGAGAAGGCGTGTTCAAGTTAAGAACATTGTTTCTGCACAGCTTTTTCGTTTCAAACTTCATCTCGACTCATTCCTGTATCCATTTTTACTCTCTACCGCAATATTACAAAACGCCAAACGC
>BOPP01000037.1:1085707-1101609 GCA_017312745.1 Gryllus bimaculatus
GGAGAAAGAGGGGCGGGGAGGAAGAGGGGTGGGGCGGGGCATGGGTTGACGTCAACGCCGCAGTTACCGAGTATAAGGTGTACGTTCAATAGCAAACTTCCGCAGCCGGAGTCATGTGAAGGTTTTCGGCTGTTCGGGTGACGCCGCTCGGCTGTCGCAGTGTTGCCGACGTTTCGAGTTTAATACCGTGGTCTTTTTCACTCCATGCGCTCGTGCCCTGAAAAAGACGACGTAATCATCGGCAACACTGTCCTCGACGCGGCGTCACTGGATGGCCGAGAGCCTTCATAAGGTGTAGGTATCGCGCAGATAACGACAATGTATTTGAACTGTTTTTGCATGTAATTGAACTTCAAACTGGAAAATCCGTAACAGTAAACAAAAAAGCCTTTAAAAGAAAGCTCGATTCAAGCCTTTTAGTGGACTGTTGTTTTCTTTCCTTGTAAATTTCCTATTCAGTTTCTTGTTGTTTTAACTGAAGTGATGAATAGAACCTGCAGTAAGACCAACTGGAAAATGACTGTAAGGTACCATAAATGAGTTATAGAAATAAGTAAGAGGCGCAGTTTTATTGTGTTGGTGGCTGCTCTTTCGGGCTCACTGCGGCCATCTATAGTGCGAATCTGAAGCGGATACGAGACCGGTCCAGACAAAACAGAGCACTGACGATGGCCGCAATGCGTCCGAAGAAACTTTACGCAGCCATAAACACTAACGACAAAACAACGCCTCAGATTTATTTCTATAATAATGCCAATGCCGTAAAATCTATACCATTTCCTAGCCATAAATGCGTTAAAGAATAGAAAAATATGCTACCTACTAAAAGATTGTACCGCTTTGCTACATTTAACAAAATAAAAATGTGCCATTTCATAAAACTATATGAATATAGGCAAAACTATATCCTAAAAATAAATTATATTTCGACTAAGTAATGTACTCTAATTTAGAAATAATTAGTTCCTTTAAAAAACGTTCCACCAAAATAACATATCAGTCCAAATGTTTTCACGAGAAATAGCTAATGAAATATACTCAATTGCGCACAGTTGCACACGATCGCAACGAGGGTTGAACGCACGCACCATCTTGTTAGGAAATCTGAGATGACATTGTTGCTGAGGCACAAGTAAGCAATAACTCGACGCCCGCAGACGCTGCGTATTTCTGATTCATGGCCGCTCACTTTCTTGAGACGCGCTCCGTCGCAGGCTATAGATCCCAAATGAGGCAATGACTCCGCTACTTTCCTCCGCAGCGTCGAAAGAAAATCCGAAGAGCGTGATGTATTGTCAACGGAAATGAGGGCCTGTTGGCAGAGGAGTTGCCATGGGAACGGGCTCTTCATTTGTCGTTCTCGATGCCTTTTATGGCGCGACCGAAGGGAGAAGCCAGACGACTGCTCTGATTCAGCGGCCCCTGTGCCTCCTCGTCCATCCCCCCGCCCCCCACAACCCCACTGCGCGGGGCACGGCCATTTTCGGCGGCCTACGAGGGGCCCGGCCAAATAGATGATATCAGAATGCGAGGAACTTTTGCAACAGCACCGCAGTACGCAGGGAGATGTACAAAGTTTTCTCTTTGTCTTGCTACGAAGGCAATGAAAAACAATTCTGGATGGGAGCTGCTCCCGGAACTTCGTTTCGTCGGAGCCCGAATCGCCATTCACAAGTATTTTTCCAAGACGGAGGAAACGCTGCAGAGGCACGGGCAATAGCAGTTCACACTTCCTGTAGCGAATTAACCTCGACGCAAACATATAAAACCATTGAAACACCAAAAAATTTTGAAATTTGTTTATCGTTTTATATTTCATGCTACTTCTTTTCTTGCACGCTTGAGGTTTTCATTGTGGTTGTATTGGCAGCGTCTTTGAGTATGTGCGTAATGTAAGTATGTAAGCAAAACTTGCGCAGCTAAGTGTCGAAGGGGGGCTCTATCTGTAGTATACATAATGTACGAGTTAAAAGAAGGATATTTGTTCAATATCTAAACAAAATAATTCAAAGAGGATATTTTCGAAATCGTAAACAAAAGCACATATCATAGGAAGATTTTGAAATAGTGTATAAATGTGTTCACGAATTCGGAGAAGTCTGTGCAACGTGGGCAGATTTTCGGTGAATCCAAATTGTCCCTTAAGAATAGTTTTATATAACTTCAAATGTTCTTTAAATTTTTGGGGAATTATTTTGGAAGATAATTTGATCTTGGATAAAGTGGGTCGAAACTATTAGTCACCCCATGTTTTTATTGAATTTGGGAATGGGAAGAACTATGGCTGTTTCCAAGATTGAGGAAAGTATCCTATTTTGAGTATTATAAATGTTAGTTAAATTCAAGGTATTTCAAGGGAAGGTATGGATTTATTGGTAGGCACTGCGGTTATTATTTACGTTATCGTGATCTGATGCTTTCATTGCGGGTAAGTTTTTAATAATTTTGTAATTTTGAACTAAAAATACAGGCGAGAAAATATGTGCTGCTTTAGCACTAGTTGTCCCATGTATTGACGCTTGGCAGATCTACACATAGGTAGCAATATTTGATGACGTCCGGAGGTCATCTTTTTTTCAAAAGCAGATGTAGTGAACACGATTATTAACTTGCATGATCATGATGATGATGATGATTTTGGGGAAGTTGTGATATAACCTACATGCCGAGTGTACACCTTGTCCACGCGCACCCAAACCCGTCCTCTCTTGTCATCTTCCTCCTCCTCTACCTCCTCCTGTTTCTCTTCCTCCTCTTCCTCCTCCTTCCCTCTTCTTCCTCTTCTTTCTCTTCCTCCTCTTCCATCTCTTCTGCTTATTCTTCCTCTTCCTCCTCTTTCTCTTCTTCCTCTTCTTCTTCTTCTTCTTCCTCCTCTTCCTTCTCTTCCTCCTTTTTCTTCCCCCCCCTCCTCCTCGGGGGCCGTCTCCAGTCGCTGACGCGCGCCTCCCGCAATTTCCGACCCGCGGCGGAGACGCCATAGGCCTTATGGCGACCTCCGATCCGCGGCGGTGCACGGACGCCCCGCTCACTCAGGGTTTGGGCCTTCGCCGTAGTTTCAGACGAATTAACATAATCGTCCTTGTGGTTTTCTTGCCTTTGCCATAACGACGGGAAAAAACACTACTCTGTACGGCACCAAATAGCACCGAAATCAGACTGTAAACACAAATATTTCAGGGTTGATAACAATATTTTGTTATTGGGAATTGAATTGTAAAATCTGGATCCTTTTCAATGTTACTATGAGACGCAATTTCACATTCGTTTTTACGAGTAATTATTAGGCCTGTTCTTTGTGTGAATCCAAACCACTTGGGCTACAAACTGTGGAGGCCTAGAACGATTGTTTGATGCTCTGACCTTCATTATTGATTGATTCATTCATTAGTGTTTCCGAGCTCGTCAACTGTAAAGTCATTAGCCCCGTAAGTGGTGTGCATTTTTTATCACGAGAGATGTTAGTTTATCTTCGCCCTCTGGATGGCGAGACCCGGCGGCGACCTACGCGTCACCGTGAAATGATTTTCTTAACCAAGTATCTCCACCAGCGTGTCACAGCCCGAGCTGGGTCAAGCCCTAAGTTCTCGACTAGTCTCTCAACCTGTGTGATTGAATAGAGCATGAAATTGTAAGTGTAATCATTAGGTTATTCCTTATATTGCAAAAGGACGTTTGCTATTTTTTTAGGCTCGCCTCCTAATATTTTCCATTGAGTCAAATCTACCTAAAAATAAAATTTCATCTTAGTAGGCCGACATTAAACCGTGCCGAATTGCGCGAAATTTGGATATTAGAATTAATTTTTTTTGTTTTAAGTCAGTGAAAAACCACTGAATCATGTTCAATATATAATTGTATATTAAAATTTAATTCATTTTCACTTTTTAGACTGCTATAGTTTTTACTTTTTTGTGGGTAAGTTTTTCAGTGTTTCTTTCTTGCAGTGTTTGTAAGGAGAACGATATTCTTGAATAAAATACAAATTGCTTTCGCTCCTTATCTACAGTCAGTAGTCCGTGAAATTTTGTAATTATGTAACACCCCTTTGAGCACAGTCATTCACAGCTTTCACCTTTATAACTATCCTTTGATCTTATAAATATGAAGATTTGCTTGTCCAGGTTGCAGGACATTTTTCGATGAAACTAGTATGCATCTTCAGACATGAGAACAAATATCTCTTTTTGGTTGACACAAATTCGTATATTGTTTTCTCTGAAATAAAGATTAAATTGAAAGAGATATTTAATTATTCATTCATTAATATACAATATAAGTCTTCGTGATACAATTACTCCTCGTACCATTTTCTTCTCTATCCAATTCTTCACAAAAAGGAATATTTAGCATATGTAGATTCTCTCAGGCTCACTTTGCTACCATTTCGATTTTAATTTATACATCTACTTCATCGAAGAGTAATAGGACAGACAAATCTTCTAATAAATACCACATACGGTTTCTAAATTTTGTTACAGCTTTGAAATTTTGGAATCTATCACTTCATGTGATTTTAGAACTTTATTTAAAATGCAGATATCTTGATAATGAACTTTTATAGCTGCACTGCAGCTCTCCTAAATATTCACCTACAATGATTTCCTCTGAACTTTAAAGATTGTTATCCGAATCTGCAGACTATGAAGGAGGTTCAGCATAGAATGTAGGCTCTTCATACTAGTTTCCTCTTTCCTTTGCTCTCTGTGAAAGTGAAAGTCTTCTTGCAACGCAATCATTTGTAAAGCGTTCGCATGTGTAATATCAAATAAATTGTGCAAACTATTTCTAATTTCTATTAATTATTTCTTCACGATCCTTAAAAGTATCTTCACACTTGTTTGCTTTCCTTAGTAATTTTCTACACTCTGGATACGCGAAATAATGTTTTGCAAACACTGCTGATTCACTTTTGTGGAAATTCTTGCTACTCCCAAAATAGTATGCACTCGCTAACCACAAGTTTAGCACTTGCACAAATAGTTAAATTTTACTTCCCGTTTGTTATAAAATAAAATTTCAAGCACTTGTTTATTTGGTCGTAACTTTTGTCTATTTGGTGTTTTATATTCATTATTAATATTATTTTCTTTCAAAAACATATATTCCTCGACACAGCATGACACAAACACATGAAATTATGTTAGATTAGCGACCTATAAACATATGTGAGATGGTCGATTAAAACGCATAAACTGTGTAGGTCTGGACTTGCCGTCATGCGGGTTCGCGCTCAAGTTAGGGCACGGGTTAGAACGCTCCGATCTCAATAAAATTTTATACGAGCATGCTTTAAGACAATTCGAACAAAAATGGAGAACGAAGGTTCAAAAATTTCGATATTCAAAAAAGGGACACTCTAATAAGCATGTGTAAGTAAGGGTTGAGAGCAAAACAAGGAAATGGATGTAAAGATCGCGCGCGGTCTTTGGCCCGTTTGTAAAGGTACTGTTCCCGCGTTCACCTGGTGTTGATAGGAAAAAACACGAAAAACTACGGAGCAGAGCAATCTCTAGTATTCTCCTCTGACAGCCGCTAAATTCGACCTATCTCTCTGCGTCAAACATCTGCCACCGTCGGAAGCCGAGTCACACGAAACCTTGAACCAAAGAAGTCAGTGGAGTTACATTAAGTACTGAAAAATAATAAGATATCTTTCTGCGCTAAGTGCGACTGGTGTCCCGTTGTTCGGAACATATCCACAATCTCTGTTGCATCTTTAAACCGAAAATGACAGCGGTGAAGGCTGGCTGTTGTTATGGTGAGAATTAGGACGCAGTCCTTCAAGATCGCCGACGAGTAAAGTCTGCCTCATTCTGCGGCTCTCTCAATGTTAATCATCATGCGTTGGATATTCCAAACCTGCATTGGTTAAGTCACAAAATACGGAGCCAATATCGTGGCAAGGCGGTCGCGCCAGGCAGCGTGCGGAGGCTGTGGGCGCAGGGACGTCGCCCGCGGCCTGCGGTGGCGTTCGAAGGAGGATTTACGGCGCGTGCTGATTAAAGGAGCGCCGCGAACGCCCTTTGGGCACCTGCCCTCCCCCCCCCACACACACACACGCACTTCTCCCCGTCCCGCGCCGATAACAGTCTTCTCCGTTCGCTGCGCCTCGATCCGACCTTCTCACCCCGCTCCGCTTCATCCCTGCACTACACCACGTCGAGCGGATCCGCCACGCCGAAGCCTGCACTTACCATACCCCTCAACCGCCGCATTCACCCCGCTTATCCCGCTCCTCTTCATCTCCACACTTCTCCACTCCGTCCGGCTCCACTTCCCCACGCCCTGCACTTTGTATCTTCCCACTCCCACCCCACCTCACCCTATTTCCGCCCCACCTCTCACCGGCCTCCTCACTCCACATATCCCAATCCGCTTCATCCCCGGATTACTCCACCCCGACCCACTCCGCTTCGCCACAGCCTGAAATTCCCACCCTATCTCACCTCACTTCCTACCCTTCCTACCCCACCTCACTCGCAACCCCTCCCTTCCGCACCGGCCTCTTCCACCTCATCCGCACTCCGATTTGCACGTCTCGATTCATCCCGCACTAATCTACCTTATCCGACTCCGTCTCGCATGGTCTGCACTTTCCAACGCCCGGCGCATACAACACCAAACCCCCACCCCACACTAACCGCTCCTCACCGCTTTGGCCTCGCCCCGAATTTCTCACCCTGTTTCTCCTGCTCCGCTTCATCCTGCAGTGCTCTCCCCGTCAGGCTCTGCCACGCTAAGGCCTGTAATTCCTTCCTCCCCATCACCTTAACCCCCCTCACCCTACCCACCCCACCCATCCACCCTCACCTCAACCTCAACCCCACCCCACTTCCTCCTATTATACCTACCCCACCCCACCAAAACAACACTCACCCCACCCCACCCTATTCCACCCACACCACCGCCCCAAAACCCCTACCACAACTCCACCCAACTCCCACCCCACGTAACCCCGTCCCCTCTGCTTCCCTTCTCCCCGCCATACTTTTGCAGTATACACCCCGCCCGCGCTCAAACTCTCGTCACACGTCTGGCCCTGCCCACCCGCCCACCCCCACCCCCGCCGCCACCGCTCCTCACGCTTGGCCTCTGCGCGCGGGCCGCCGCGCCGCGCAGGGCTGGATGCGTATCGCGCCTTGACGTAACGGCGCGGGCGCTTATCCGCCGCCACCGGGCCTTGCGCGACTTTGCGCGCTTCGCCAATGAGTGAATAATGCGTTATCGGCGCCGCGGCCAGTCCTCGCTCACAATGGACGCGCGCGCTTCCTCCCGAGGACGCCTCCGCCTCGGGGCTCGCCCTCGCCCTCGTCCTCATCGGGAAGAGAGAACAATGCGTCCTCGCCGGAAGGGACGGCTCCGCAGACACACGTCGCGTCTGCCGATGGCGACTTCCCGAAACCCTGCTCCCCGTCAGGTTCCTTTGAGAGAGCGCGACATTGGAACGGTAGGTTATTGTGTACGAGCAAAATACCCAGTGATGTCTGGGATTTCTTCATATCCAATCTTTGTGAATGAGGAAAAAGATCGATTGTACATAAACCACGGTGTTTACATAAAAATGTTTCATGAAATTGACTCAAGATTAATAATATACTTTAATTTTCTATAATTTTATTTTACTGTACATTGCTACGCGATTACAATATTTACTTTACGCACTACCACTGGCCTCTAGTGACATGCGAAAAATAATTATCATGGTGCATCTACCAACATATTTAAATTAATTATTTTACGAATATGCGTTATAGTATTTTTTACCAAAATATCCAAGAACAGAGCGACAATCCTGAAGAAGGGCCTGTGAAAATTTCGTATCTATTCATACTCTGCTCTTTGTGGATTTGATGTCGATTTCATGTCGTTTGAATCAATTGATATATATTCCAATCTCGTTGCTAGTATTTGTATCACCAGGAGCGGTTTCGTTCGTAATCCCGATTATCTGACTCCTGCCCATTTATGTAGTCTACTTATTCATCAAAGTCTGTGGAAATTAGGTGCTTTTAATTTCAGAAATATTAGGATGTACGTAGAGAAAGTTAAGTGATTCTGCAGTGAAAATCCATCGAAAGTCAAAATTTTGAAGGAATTACACATGCGGGGATGTCTGAAACTGAAAAAGTGATTTTTGAAACGTCTGTCCGACTGTACGTGAGCAAAACTAGCCCACAAATCGCACACAAGATTCTCTCCAAATGTATATTCAACGATAGATTAGTTTAAACATGGGATCCTGTCAAGTTTAAACGGTATTTTTCATTGATATGGGCTCTTAAGAGAATGACGCAGGCCTTAATGTTCGCCGATCTCTATGCATATTCTATAATTTCAATATAATGTATAAATAATGTGAGAGTTTAATGATAATTCTGTACCAGTTTTTTCTCTTCTAATTTTAAATATCTCTCATATTTTGTTTAATGATATTGAAACTCTTACTCATTAAGGAACCGAAAAATTGTGAAAATGTAAAAAAACAAAAAAAATGGCTCGTAGGATCCGAGAGATAGCAACTAAAAGGAGGGAGGAGCAATATCGAGAACTTAGCCTAATTTAAAGAGTAAGAAAAAGAAGAAGAAAGGAAGTCTGCGCCATTCTGTAGCACGTCGGGCTTTTTGTATACATTCACCAAGAGATGAAAGACGAAACTATCACTTGGATTAAATTTGCACCCTTCCTTTTGACGGATCATTCCGGAGATCTAACGATCAACTGATGTTAATTGAAAAATGGTTGATTGTTAATTGCTACAAAAGGCAACTAAAACGCAAAATAAGTTAATAAATATTTAAATCTGAAATAATATGTTTAATTCCTTCTTACGGTTGATTTTGCATGTTGTGTCTCTTCTATTTTAAATATTCATTAAGTCCAGGTTTATAATATTATCTAATCGTTACAAATAATACAAAAAGTCTTATTATGTAAGCGTTACAATTACTATGAATAACTATATGGTAATGGAGCAACACAATGTTTTTATTAAAACAAAATTCACTTCCAAATTGTTGACACACTTTTTATAAAGTTTGTTGTGTTTATTTTATATTATTTGTGTACGTAAGAATCATTAGCATCTGCATTTTGAGGAAAATGTATTCATTGGTGACTCTTCGTCGACACATTCTACCCTACCACCCAATGCAACTCTCTTTGTGTCTTGACATGGCATTCATCCACGAAATGTAAAATATGAATGGTTACACATTTTAAATTCATAACGGTAGTGTTGCTGGAAACAGTTGAAGTTATTCTAAACTAGAAAGAAAAAATTTCGTTAAACGAAAATTGCAAGGCTCGTTTACTTTAAACGGGGGAGCTTTCATTTCAATCATAAGGTTTACAGATTTAGCAACATCAATACTTTTACCTTGATATCATTTTTAGGATTATTAGAAATCTGATTTCGCTACCTATGATTCCTACTCTACACACATCCCTACGCAATCCACCCTCTCTAGTCGTGATTAAGAAATTCTAAATCAGGTTTTCTCTAAATTTAATACGCAGCACTTCAAAGGGACGCACATCCTAGCAAGAGAAATTCTCAGCACTTACGGCAACTTGGTAGAAACGTTTTGAAACTGCTAATTGCTGATTGCAAAACGAAGTGAACATCTCGTAAACAGCCTCTTCTGGGTGAGCTGCAGCACACGGTCCCTCGTCTTTCCTCGACGCGCCGTTCAGGGGAGGCCGCGTCCCGTCCCATTCCATTCCGTCCGTCCCCAGCGCTCCGCTCCCCTCCTTCCCCGCCCTGTCCCTCACATCCCCGTCCCTCACATCCCCGCCCGTCCCTGCTTCGCCCTGCCCTGCCCGGTTCCACCGCGCCGCGCTCGCTGCACCCTCGCCAGCGCGTCTCCGCGTGGCCCCCATTAACTTCTCCGCTCCTCTTCGCTCCCCGCAGCCTCGTCCGCCGCGCCGGCCCTCCACATGACGCCTGGCGCCGCCCGCCACCCCACGCCCCAAAGGCACTTGCAGCTGGGCAAAACCAAATGAATTCATCACAATGGCTCATCAGTTCATCTTGAGGAAATCCGAATTGCATGACGCTCAAGACGACACACTTCACTAAAATTGAAAGAATGCAATTGACAAACAAATATTTTTAAATCTTTTTTTTTAATTTAAGGTCGCATCAAATACTAGGTCGTTAGCGACCACTATTGCGTGTAACGGTATGGTAACTACGAGTATGACACGATATGATGATGATTGGGGTGTGAAAGGATGAACACAATACAACCATGCCCGAGACGGGACTCGAAGCCGCGTCGGCACTACTACCTTAGCGATCTCGGCCAACCGGACCGGCTGAGTATCTTTCTCTTACTATATTTAAACAGGTTTCATTCGAGTCTTATGCTGAAACTTCTAAAACTCGGGTAAAAAATTCGATTCCATTTTGAAGATCGAAATTGCCTGATATACGGACTAAATACTCTGTTTTTGGGCTTTACAGCTACATTTCCTATTCCACTGAGTTTGGGTAAGTTTTTGAAAATATCGACATTAGTAATTACATTAAGACAGCAAATTTTGCTATATAACACTTCGTTTCCTGTTTCACTTTTGTGATATGTCTTGTTCAAATTGAACTTGGAAAACGTCATTTTTCTGCGTATTTGGTTTTTTTTATCGAGTAGAATGTTCTGCAGTGTACTTTTGAGGTTGTTTAAATCACAAAATTGAACCATTTTTCCATTGTATTTTAAACTTTTACTGCTTAGTGGATCGTCGTAATTTGAGGACTCAGCCAGATCATTGACAGTAGTTCTTCCACTTACAAAATAAGAGTTGTACACAAGCAAAAATGACGGAATGATCAACGCATCAGTATCTCTACTTTCTATTCTTTTACTCGTATTCCTCTCTTTTTCTGTCTTACGAAAACGAACTTTTTCGATACTATTCAGATATGTGCTGGCTTCCCCTAAGGATTCCCTTGTTTTTATTTAAATTACTGACTGAAAGCACAAAATTCTGCTTATCTATTACACTAAACTACTGATAATACATTTTTCTTTCCTATTGCACTAATCCTCACTTCAGGTCTTGCCCTAACATTTACATCATCGCAATACTCTCAGAATATCTGGGACTACACACGATTTTTCATACAAAATAGGTAAGATACAACATACTTAGAATATTCAATTGCATTGTGCAATAAAAACGTAGCTTATTCTAGAGAGGAATTCTTCCTTTTATTACTTTCTGTTTGTATTTTTTTCTATAAATATTTCTATTTGATTAAGAAACATCAGTGAAATTTATCAGTGACATTCTCAGTGCAATCGGTAAGGGATGTAATGCTACATATTGCCTCTTCTCCTCTAGGCAATGCGGTTCTCTCAAAATTTTGTCCCATTTACAACTTGATTGTATTCAAACAAACGTATTGCATGTCATTAAGTGTACCTATGGACGCATATGGTAAATTCGTCTTTAAATCTCGTCTTCAAAAATCCTCCCTTTATAATTTTAAAAATTATTATCTTTGAAGTAACACACTTACCACAATTTCTAAACCATTGTTTAAAAGTTATGATACTTTTTCTCACTGGACCCCATTTCGAACAGAAAGGACCTAAATTGTGCATTACATTACATAGGCCTCATACCAGACATAGATAAGGAAAATAAATTAATTTTTCTATGCTGCTATTAATAAACTAAAATACTTAAATTAAATAAATATTGTAAAACAATTGTATGTTTTTTATGTTTCGTATATAAAATAGGGCTTAAAATGCAGTTATTTGACAATGGCTGACGAATTATTTTATTAAAAGTTAATTTTGTTTTCAATTGTGAATGAGAAATGCTGCGCTAAAGTTCCTTCTATATAAAAATCACACTGGCATTGTTTGAAACATTACATCAATGAATCTCGTTGGTAAATTCTTATGTAAACGGAAAAGTTACATAGAAGCGCCTATTTATTTGTTAGGGGCAGAATTTGCGTTCGTTTGCCCCGCTGGATCTTCCTCCTGGCCCTGTGTACACTTTCCCCTACCGCTGTATTTCGGACACGCTTTTCCCGCCTCCTCCGCTTCCTCCACCGTCCCCACCGGCGCTCCTACAACCTCGCTCCCCCCTACCCCCTACCCCGCCGGCGACACCACCGGCTCCGCCGCACCCGCTTTCACTTCCTCCCTCGTAGCCGTCGTTTCCTCCTCCACCGCCGCCGGCGGCGCTTGCATCGCGCCGCGCCGACGCGTCGTCCCCCGCCTTAACGCGTAATTTATGTGCGGCATTACGCGAGGGCCGCGGGGATTAATGTGTCCTGGATACTGCGTTCCTCATTGAGGTGGAGAGTGGCTTTGAAATGCTAAGGCGTTAAGGCTCCGCTCGCTCCCGCGCCATCGCTCAAAACAAATTCAAATGAACGTCGCGACGCGACGGGACGCGCCGCACTGCTCCGCGCGAACGGGGGTTTTTCAGCCGACGGTGTGCACTGGGAGCGGAACGCGTCCTTCAATGGTGATCGCCGAGTCGGTGGCTCACCTTTACGCCCAGAGGCTAAACGGTTGCGCGGGCGGGAACCTTTCGGCTTCGCAATGCATTCGATATACATTTATTTTATTGGGTTTAAGGACTGAAGCTATGCAATAATTTTTCTGAAAGGAAAATCTCTCCACAGACTGCAAATATGCAAATATTTTAAAACGAGGAATTGAGTAACTTGGTGTATTGAACTCCAAATGTTTTCGTAGGCAAATGAAATTTCTCTGAATACATAGGAAGGATTCAATATTTGCACCAATTCCCTTTTCTTGATCCTATAATCGGTGTGGAATTCGCATCTCTTCTCAATATGTTAGAAAAGTTTGGACATTGGAAATGGAGAGGATATGGTGTTCAAAATTATTTCTTTAACAATCGTATTCCGGTGCCGTTCCGACTCGTGGAAAACACCAGGGGAGGGAGAGACGTCAACTGCAAACCTCAGAATAAGTTATTGTATAATTGAAGGATATTGTTCATGTTTAAGAACAAATGATAATTCGTATATTATGGTAATATGTATATAACGTGTATGGCGACCTGGACGGCTGAGATGGCTAGAACGTGTACCGACTCAGCGACTGGGACCGAAGGGCCGCGGGTTCCAGTCTCGCCATGGGCATAGTTGTGTGTCACTTGTTTTTCCGTATGTGTGTAGTCGCTGAAAGCCTTGTGAGTCTGCTGACTAAAGATGGAGGAACCTGCATGTGTGTCAAGTTAATGATTAATGTGTGAGGTCTAGAGGGACGCGGAGAGAGGGTTGCGGGTTCCAGTCTCGCAATGGGCATAGTTGTTTGTCCTTGTTTTTCCGTGTGTGTGTGTTGTCGCTGAAAGCCTTGTGAGTCTGCTGACTAAAGACGGAGGAGCCCATATGTGTGTCAAATGTAAAGATTAATGTGTGAGGTCAAGAGAGGCGTAGTAGAGTGGGGGATAGTCGAAATCGGCATCCCCTGAAGCTGGAGAAGGACCCAGGAAGAAAAAAGTATATAACGTATATAATATATAATTCACATACATGAAAATAATTTATATAATATGTAGATTATATAATGTATGCAATATGTATTAAATAATGAATCATGTTTAAGAACTAACGATAATAATGCATGAATATAATGAATTGTCTGTATGACTGTGTTCAACTAAAATATATTTCGTTATTGACTTATGACAAGGGGCTATGTATTTCTATATTTGAAAAACATTCATGATGTTGAACTTCGATTGCACAGCTCTAAATCGACAGCTACTAAAACAACGTGAATAACTAAAGTAGTGATTTCACCATAATGATAGACAATCAAAGATATTACGCATGGCGACGGTTCCGATGTTTCGTAAACATTCGATACGTGTTTAAACGCGAGACTATCTCTAAAGGTTCAGAAACCTTCTAATAATAATATTCTTAAATGATGAAACAGAATATCCTTACCTAAAAAGAGAAGAAAGAACATTGTGCTCCGTCGGTGACCCCCCCTTCTTAAATAATGTGAGACTTCAAAAATCATAAATCAATTAATATATCTTTTAAGATTATTATATACTTTTGGCTATGGTCTTTTCAAATTGGATGGTATTTGGCCCTTATTTCAAAGAGAGAAAGTTATTATAAAATAACTTTTTTATATCACTGTTATGTATTACATTTGATACATAATAGTAATAGCAACGTTACGGAAAACAATTATTTCTACCTTAACATATTTGCATTATTTTTGTCATTATTCCAGATGGAAATAATTATTATCCGAAAAGTTGCTGTTACTATAATGTTTTACATGTAATATATATATTGACATAATACATTAATTTCATAATACATTTTTGTTTTTAAAGTACGGTTCAAATACAGTATGATTAATTAATATATCTGTATCAATCTCGTGTAATTGAATGATTGAAAGAAGGTAGTCACAATTTCTCATGTAAGACTTCATGAATTAATGTAATTTACATTGTATTAACATGCTAAACAGAATTTTTCTGAAACGTGTCAAATATATCGTCCCAATTTAGAGGACCGGGAGAGGTCTCAGGGTGTGCCCTTGACCGGGAGGTCCTAGGTTCGTGTCCCACAATGGCAGGATTTTCGAAGCTACCCACATAGCAAGGTCGACTTCTGTCGCTGTCTGGAGGAGAATTCTAGCAGAGGCTGCTCTGATCGGGGATTTTATCTCGTGGTTTCTCCGATCAATACCAGGGGAATGACCGAGCAGCATCCTAATAAACGGTCAATTTCCTTCGTGATACTTCTTTCCTCTTCTTTGTTCTATCCTCACCCCGTACTTATACTCACACTTACACCTACACGAACTACGCTACATGCCGGGAGAGAGGCTATTGCACACATGCCGGAGACCGGTCAGGAACGTAAAGTCTGGGGAGGTACTCCGCAGGTTGGGGATATCTGGTTGGAGCAAAGCGACAGTAGGTCAGCGCCGGATCTCACCATTCATCGTAGAATGATCACAGCTTCCTCCCGCGATAAAAAATGCACTATACTTACGGTACAAGTGACCTTAGCACTTGGCGTGCCCGGAATTATTAGCCAATCCACTTACACGAGATATAATTCTTCTAATTCTAGTTGGTCTCCATGCATGGGATGAAAAAGCGCTCATTCTGTTCCGTGTGTTCCAATAGAATTTTCCGTAACGCCCAGCCAAAGCGGTGTATTCGATGCGCTTATGATTCTCAGCAGCTATAGCCGGCAAGGAATGGAGGTAGACGTGTATACAATCTGAAAGATCGCACTACTACTATTGCTACTTCTAGAATATAGTGTTTGCCCTGTACTTAATTTCTAGGCGTCAAACTTCTTTGATTGCTCAGTGCAGTATCGGCTACCGTCCTAGGGTTCATGCAGTGGACGAATTAACGTTCCTGCATAGTTATATGGAATTCAATCACTGTTTGGAGGAGACTTCTAGCGGCCGGAATGACGTACCTGCCTGTTAACTTTCAAACCTCCTGGGGGAGAACCTCACGTGTTCCGTACACTGCCAGTTTTTTCTCCCCTCCTCTTTCTTCGTCTCCCTGAGAGTTTTTGAAATGGACATCTGCGAATTCGTGTCTTCCGGGATGTTCTTTACCTGCGATGCATAACACCGACGCATCACCGCTAATTTTTGCCAGAGGTGAAGAACGATCATTTAATTTGATTGTTACTATTTCCAAATTGAAATTTGTTTTTTAATGTAATATAATTCAGTTCTTTGTTGCTGATTTTCCCCTGTATCACCACGTTTGTTTATAAGAGAAGTAAAATCTGGTATATATTACATGAGTTTCACTTCTCTCCAACAAAATGGAAGAAAAAGTACCTTGAACCAACATGACTTGAGTTGGGTACAATTTGATTCCATAAGTGTGCGTTAGGCGAAATG